>APFE031126316.1:33915-108675 GCA_000404065.3 Pinus taeda
CCTCTGAAGAAAATACAAAATTCACCCCTGCAAGGGTGACCTGCCTGTCATGGAGATGTAGGACAAACAACCGGGCCAACTCTCTGTGATGCTGAATGTGTGACAGCCTCTCACAAAATTGATAACAAGCCATGCGCTGAAAACAAGATACTGCAGATGGGCAAGCCTGCAACTCCGTCAATGATGTGGGCTCTTCCCTCTTGTGGTGACCACTCTTGCCTCCCCTACGAGGCCTCCGCTATGTCTCAATCTCAGTAGATGATGATCGGTCATCACCTTGCTCATTAGTCTCAGTAGTTGACATGGTGTTATTGAGCAAGGTGGAATAAACAAGTCAAAATGACCGTTGCCCTGCCTGCAAAATGCTGTGAAGTATGCTGTTTTCAAGGGGAAACATCATGGGGGATATGTTAGGGGAGGGAATTTACATATAGGAAAGGGAAAAATATATATATAAGCAGGGAATTCTGAAGGAAAACATCACATAATGCTAAACATGTCATTCCATCTTTCAACATTTGCAAATGAATACTTTATTTAGGGAAACTGTGTTTTTTTTTTAAGCATCAAGGGAAAGGACAATGACAATCTTCATGATGGAGGGGAGGATGTCATGGGCATAGGGGGATAGGGCAGCATCACTTATGTACAAGTAACAGGCTGCTCCTTTGCTTATTTTGTCTTTTAATGCCTTTCATAAGCATACTCTATTTTTTCACACGTAAAAATGGCCATTTGATGCTAATGGAAAACAGGGGTTTTGGGTATTTGATTACAAGGGGAAGGGAAGGGTTGCTGTGATTATTTTGCAATGGAAGGGAGAGGGATTGTATCAAGGGAATTATGGGAATGAGGGGACATAGGGAATTAGGGTTAGGGAGTAATGAAACCTATTAACAAAGTCTGCCAACCAATTTTCACAACAGCAGTCTTTCAATAGTGCTAGCAGCTTTCATAATTGCATTTGTCATGAGTGAATTAGGGTTTCATTGCATGTTTTGACAATAGGGAAGAAGATTCAATTGCATAGGGAGTTTGAAAATGGGATAGGCAATTGAATTAGGTTTTTCATGAGGGGAATGGGTAGGAAAACAGAGTTTAGGAAAACAGAGATGATACCATGTTATTTAACAAACCCTAGCACAGCAAAACTGCTCCTTTTTGATAGCTAGCAGCGGATACATTTGAGAAACTTTGTCATGATTTTACACAGCTTCTAACTTTTGACATTTACAGCAAGATGACATTTTTCTTTTGTTTTTTATAAGGCTATGCAAATTATATTTTTTTTTACTATTTTTTACAATTCTTGTTTGCATGCCTTGTCATCACTTTCTTTTCTTTTTACTATATTTGTTTTCATTCTTTTGCTGTGCAATTTACATATATAATTTTTTGTGTGTAATGGTGTAGGGTTTGAGGATGATGCATGGTAGAAAACTAGGGTTTAAAATATGGTTTAAGAAGGGTTAGGGTTTCATGGATTTCGGGATGGGGTCTAGCATTAATTTGCAAATAAGATTAATGAAAATGACACTCTAACACATGTGAATTTATCATGGGAAACTGATGGAAGGGAATAAAGGAAAAATTACCTGGGAAAACAAACAATACAACCTAACATAAGCTTGCAAAGACATAAATCATTTAACCTATTTCTTCATAATTTCTCATGGTAAAACTGATCATAAACATGCTACCCGTCCATGACATTATCATACCTTGGCAAATTTGAGTGAACTTGGAAGAAAGTTTACTGTTTGAGTGAGTTTCTTGTGTAAATTGCCCAGAAATCCGTGCACTTCCCAGAAATCCGCGCCTGTGTATTTTCCTTCAGCAAAAAACTCCTCTCAGAGCCGCGCACTGCCCAGAAATCCGCGCACACTTGTGAAATGACCGCGCATTTGCAGGAGGCTTTTGGAGGCCTTCCTGGTGTCAGAATCAGGTTCAGGGTAGCTCGTTGGAAAGGTATTTGAGTCTACTTTCCAAACCAACTGGAATTTTTCAATTTGGAGTTGATTTGACCTATCAAAATTCAAATATCCCAAGACTGGTCAAAAAGTGTCTAATGAGGCTGCCTCAAGGAAGAGTGTTGTTGCAGTCAACTTTTGAATGCCTTCCTCAACCCCAAATTGAGCTCATGATAGTTCATTGGAAAGATATTTGTGTATAGTTATCATTTTACCCATCAATAAAGTCATTTGGCCGACCAAGATAGGAGAAAACTTGATTTTCCCAGGGTCACTTCAGAGGTGCCTTTGATTCTCCTGAGGCAACGGTATTCTTGACATTTATCTCAAACCATGACACCTGTGTAAAAAGTGAAGGAGTTTTTTATTCCTTGGCATGTTTTGGACAAAAACCTCTCTCAGTTTCCCAAAATTCATCTTTAACTACTCTGAAACATCATTTGAGTGAAACTTTCCCCGATGTGTGAAACAAGGAATTTGGTCGAAATGAAGCGAAATGAAGGGGATAGGGGGCTTCTAAATTCTTGGGGAAATTTTTGGGAGTGGGGAGGAATGTTAGGAAGTAGGGGAAAGTGGAATCACAGAGATTGAGTGAGGGAAAGGGGTCCAAAAGGGCAAATCACAGGCCAAACCTAGAAAATTGCCAGGTTGTAGCTAGAAACTAGGGTTTGTGCAAAAATGAGGAATTTGGGGAATCTGAGTGTTGGGAAGTGTATGATATGGTACTTTAAGGATAGGGGAAGGTGTATGAACATCAGGAAACAATTTTTTCCATTGATTTGACCATCCAAGAGAAATTGGCTTCAAAACCCTAGGAGAGGGAAATGAACTTGCCAAGGCACAACTGAAGCATGAACAAGGTGTAAAATGACTCATTAGACACTGACATGATAATGACAACCCTATGAATGATGATAGACTCAGCTAAATGATGACATAGACCGCCATTTGGACAACTTTAGAAGGAGTGAAAGCAAACCCTAGACCTAATGCCTAGTGACCAAATTTTGCTTGAAGACTCACTGAAATGACAAAATTTGACCTTGACACTTCAAAATAACTTTGTAAGAGCATATTTGATCACTGTAGGAAGGCTGTAAAGACTGACACTAACACATTCCAAGACCAAGCACATACCCATCAAATATCATTTTCTACGTGAACAAGTGCTTGAACAAAAGGTCAAATTGGAGTATGTTCCCTCCAAAGAAAAAGTTCCTGATATATTCACCAAACCACTGCCCAGAGAGACATTTGTATATCTCAGACAAAAGCTGGGAGTAGTCGATGCATCATCCTGCCGTCAAAACTTATCTGTTTCAGAGAAAAGTGGTTATACGCGAGTTTCATGAAGCGTATCCGCGTACATACGCTGGTTTCTGTGGATACAGTCGCACATATGTTGGTTGAAGAAAAGCAGTGGGCCAGACTCAGGATGAAAGGAGTCTGATATGGGTCTAATAGTGATTATCTGGCATAGGTTCAGGGGGAGCATATACTTCTAATAATGCATTGTTGGCATTATCTTAGAAGATCTTGGTACAAATTCATAGTTGTTTTTGATTCAGGTGGAACAGGTTCAGGGGGAGATCATGGTTGCTGGTCTGGCTGGTGATTGATAGATGCTAATGATGATAGTTACTAATGACTATCATAGTGTTGTTTCAGATATTTGGTTTCTATGTCATGTATATCTTTTAATGTCAAGATCATGAAATGACCTATTTTGTTTCCCCACTATGCATGGGATGGATGATGTAATGATTCTTGTTTTGACATGTATAAATAATTGGTATATCCCCACTTGGTTGGGTGGATGAGTCAAAATTGGTATATTATAAGTCATTGGTGATAGGAAGGTCACTTATAATGTATGTATAGAGTCATGTTCTTCTTTTAGAACATGTTTTTGCAGACCTTTCTTATATTCAGGGGGAGCATGGACTCAAGCATGGAGCTCAATCAACACACTTTAGCATATCAGAGAATTCAACATGTACTCAGGGGGAGCATAACCCTTTGCCCTTGATGAAAAAGGGGGAGAGTGACTTGGGGTTGCCATCAAGTCCAAAGGGGGAGATTGTTGACATTATGACACATATTTGGCACTATGACACAGGTGTTGTCCTTGATGGCAACTCACTCAGATGATAGATCACAGTTCAAATTCACAGAATGAAGAAAGAGAGGTATACGCAAGTTCCCCATTGACCAAGCTGCGTGTACACGCTGGTTCGTAGACCAAAATGCGCGTATAGCGTACACACGCACTTTCACGGAACGAAAGGTGCGTACATGTTGGAAAACTTAGTTTTGGTCCGTGGTATTTGGTCCATGGTATTTTTATCCATGGTATTGGTCCAAGGTATCCTTTCTGAAGTGTTGATCCCAGGTATTTGGTCCAAGGTATTGGTTATAAGTGGTTTTTGTCCATGGTATTGAGTAAGGCCTAAGACTATAAAAGGAGGAGAAGATCATTAGGCAAATGTACTCAAGTATTGAATATCTAATGAAAAAAAAGATCTAGAATACAGGTTATTGGGTGATGGTGCATAGCTGGATCTGAATCAAGGATGAACCATAGCGCTTGATGAAGGATAAGATCTAATGATGGGTCAAGATCTTAAGGCTTGAAGTGAAGTATCTTTGTGTGGTTTTGATCTTTTATCTGAATAACTGGCGCATGTTGTAGTCTGTAAATATGATGATCTGGGTATAACTGAAGTCTAGAATTGTTGTAATTTAAGATTAAATCATCATTTACAGATCTGTATGCAGGTTCACTTTAGAAAAGGTGTGTATACACGCTGGTTCTGCATATCAAAACAACATATACATCTTAGATTTGATTTGCAGATCTGTGCACAGGTTTGCCTTGAGAAAAGTGCGTATGCATGCATGTTCAACACATTGAAGTAGCATATACCTCATAAAATATGCTTTAACTAATTCTGTTTGCTATTGCAGTGTTTTGGGTTCTGGTTACTGTGTTCTGGATACTGTATTCTGGTTACAACATTCTGAAAAGTGATTGATTGATTGGTTCAAAGGAGATTGGTTGATGCAGATATATTTGATGTTTGAATGATGTTATTGATGGATCCAGTCTGAAAATTTATGAAACGTGGTACCTGGAAGAAAAGAGAAGGTTGTAGCCTTCTGTAGGCCAACACCTACGTACTAATAAACATATCAACTAGTACATGAGCTAGGGGGGGTTGTAGCTCCCTTCCAGGAGAAGCTAGAAAATGAGAGAAGGTTGTAGCCTTCTCTAGGTAGAAGCCTGCGTACTGGTATAAGACTGCACTAGTACAAAAATTGTAAAAAGAAGTTTCTTATTAAAAAGAAGATAGAGACGATTGCAGCAGGTGGTTTTCACCCACATTGGGTTTCCACCTTATATCTTGTGTTCATGTGTGTGATTGTCTGTTTTGTTTTTACTGCACCTGGTTACTATTTATATGGTTATGATGCACAGATTAAAGATCAACATATGATGAATTAACTGAATCATAAGTTTGCAGGATATACGCTAGTTGCCCTAAATACAGCTGCGTATACACGCAAGTTCCATTAACTAAAGTAGTGTATATGAATCTGATTATGGAAATGAAATATTATTGAATTGCTAATACTGATTCACACCCCCCCCGCTTCTCAGTATTATTTCCAACACTAGATATGAAGCATATAAACTTGAGATTTTAAAATGAAAACGAAGAAAGACATGAAAAAAATAGTTAAACTTTAAGTAAGGCCTCATTAATTTAATGATCATTGAAATAACCTTTTTTTTGTACATTGGTTTGCATTGAAATATCAAATATTTACATCAGATATACCAGTTTTACTGTTTTTGGCATGCCACCTTGGAAACTACCAAAGATAGTAAAATATAGAGTCAGTAACTAACAAAATTAGCTTCTATTGTTTGTCCAAAACTTGAGAATTCCAAAAGATAGTGTTTCCCCACCATGCAAGAAACCAACAACAAGAACCAAAATGGGCAGCATTTAGAGACTGCAGAGTTGGAGACAACAAGAAAAAGAAACAAAACATAAACTCTAAAAAGAACTTATCAATAGCTCTAATGGGAAAACATGAAGATGAAGAGCTAAAACGATAAAATATAGGGAACCTAAGCATCAAGAGGATAGTGAAGTATCCAGGTTGATGGGTTGTTTCTCAAGTTTTCATGGTGGTGGAATTTGAGAGCTAAACAACTATCCCATCTTGAGCCTAACAAGCCTTCCTTTCACATCTACCATAACATCTCTGAGCTCATCTAGTCTATGCATTAGGTTAGCTTGATTTATTCTCTGATCAACTAGAATCTTCCTTAGCAACAACTTAACATTCCAATGCAAATCCCTTATATCAAGATAGTGATTTTGGCAACCCCATGAGTTGCTTGTATCTAGAACATAAGAGGCTATGCTAGCCATGACTTCCAAATCTAGAGTGACCTACCATTTTTGTCAAACTTCCTCTTTCCTGAGATAAATTTCCTCCCAAATGTCTGTAGGCATATGTGCATGGTACTGTGAGCTGAAGATTCCACTTGTAGCTATGCTTGACAACCCCTTAAAGTGCCACGTCCACTACTTCCACATCAACAATGAGCTCACTACCGATTCATGGCTGTTGGAGGCAACAAGACATCATAAAGACCTAGACAGATATGGGAGGGAAGTTGTAAGAGGCAGTTGTGATAATGAGAGGCCATGATAACTTGCTAAGCAGTCTCCACTAGTGACAAGCTTTGGGTCAAGTTTTCACCATTGTAAAAATCTGCTAGGGGAGGAGGGAAAGCCAACGAAGTAAATGGAAGGAAACAAAATATAAACCTGACATGACTCCAAGTGCATGGGAGGCAAGTGAAACAATAGGAGGAGGCATTAAAGGATTAATTAAAGCTCTAACCAGTGGCCCAAGATGAAGAGCATGGTGGAATGGACCTAATTCATGTAGACGACTAGACAAAAACCATGCCTGGAGGTCTTTGCCACCCTCCTTGCGAGGTGAGGTTCCATAAATTTGCCATGAGGTGGTGTCATGATCAGGGGGAAAGGGATGGGAGGGTGTGTCAAATTCATAGGATCCATTTAATTCCTATGATAACACCCCAAATGTGGTATCGTTGAAATAACTTTATATACAATGTTTTTTATAATTTAATTAATTAATTTTTTTTTTTTTTTTTTTTTTTTTTTTTTTTTTTTGCATATATCGAAAGTGATTTTGTTCATGATGCATACAAGCCTAAGGTGTGTTTTAAAATTTTGTTAAAAATTATACTAGGTTAACCATATAAATTAAAGTGTTGGCAAAAGTCTCGGGGGTGGGGGGGAAGCGGGGGGCAACTCAATTGGTGATGAGCCTAGGTATTGCAGCAAGAATGCTGCAACTCCCAGGGCTACCAGCTTTACTTATCAACCCGGGGTTCATACAAACTTGGAGGTGACTGTGCTATATACACAGGTAGAAGTGAAGATATCGCCTGTTGTCACTACTCATCTGGCAGGAGACACAAGGGGTTCCAAGCCAGACTTCTATAGGGTCAGAAGAAGCTTGATTTTGATGGAAGGAGAGAAAACCTAGTCTAGGTGAGAGCTATTCTACTGCAGAAATGAAGAAAGCAACATGTAATCCTAAATCACACCATAACGTAATTAACCATGGAAATAGTTATGCCTTAACAGAATGGGAAATTAACACTAACCTACTGTTGCTATTTGAGTTGCATAGGCAAAAAGTATCAAAACTAGGCTAAGGGGTAAAAAATGGAAACTAGGCTAAGTCTGTGTCTAAGCAGAAGAACGGTTGGATATCAAAATGGTGAAAAGAGGACGTGAGGGAGCAACAATGCATAAAGACCGTTGGATCAAGCCGGTGAAAGGCAAACGAACGGTTGAGATCAGAATGTAGGAGGCTATGTAGGTAAGTGGGTGAACATGGTGAGCTAACATGATGGACGGCTGGGATTATATCGCACGGGTGGGCTCAGGCGATGGACAAATAGGATTAATCGACAAATGGATGACGGAGATTAGGTCGTAGGAAAAAGGAATGTGCGGAAATGGTATCGGGTGAAATGACAACTGTCGGATTAGCTGAGGCAGATTGACGGTGGGAGTTCAAGGTGATAAAGTGATCGGGTGATGGAAGCGGGAGAAGAAAAGTTTAGAGGGCGGTAAGCAGTATATCGTGCATCCTCAAAGCCGTAAGCATTATTGTAAAATTTCACGCAATTAGCCTCCCCGACGGACACGTAGCATGGTGAAACCACCCATATCGCGTGCCCTAAGCCAGATAATGGTCGGATGGAAATCCACGTGATATCGCATAATGGCTGTCGGATTTGGAAAGGTAGATCTATGGTGGAGATTTGACCGAGCTGGTTCGTGAGCGGGTGCGCGATAACCGTCGGATCTGACAAGGCAGATCGACAGTGGGGATTCAAAGGGTGAAAAGTCAAATGCAAAAAGGAATTTGAGTGGTGATTGGTCAGTTTTTCTGTGTGAGGTGATTTACCTTCAAAAATAATTTAAACATGAATTTAATAGCTTTTTCTCAGGTGTTTCATGCTAAAGGAGAATGACATGGGAATGTAAGTGAGGTCTGATGACAGAAAGAGAGTGAAGGGGAAGATGACCATTAAAGGGACATAATAATATGCAATCAACTTAGTGACTGCATCAAACAACAAACCCTCTATGAAAACCAAAACCCTATATTGCTGGGGTTGATGCAAGGTTTCTTCCTCACATCATGGTCCCAGAGGGAGGCTCATCTTAATTTTAAAAGAACACTATATTACATCAAACTGTTACAATTCTGTACTTGATTATTGGTAACTGACTAGCTGGCTAATGACTGGCTAACTCCCCCCAAAAAATCAAGGTCCTAAGCCTCTCTACTTATACATCTGAAGTCTCAACGACTTCCCTCAAAATTAGGGAGGTACAGCTCCATACTTAACGGTAACTTGTCCTTTCACTTTCACTAGCTCGACTGCCTTCTAGTAGGGAGGCTGCTTGTACTTCCACTTGCTTGGCTGTCTTTTAGTACTCCTGATTTGGCTATTTGTACTTTTAGATGATGGAGGGATATTTGAATGGATGGGTAGTAAATGAGGAGGATTTACCTCCTGTAATTCCTCTCCCTTGTCCCAATTGAGTTTTTACCAAGGTCTTTTACCATAGTTCCTTGCTCTCACCTTTTATCCCTGCATTTCCCTCACTTTTATCCTTTATTCCTGCATTACATGCACATTAGACGACAAAGCAAAATATCCAACTCTAACTCAACCCATAAGAGAAATATAATTAAAAGTATGCAATAAGTTGCGAGAATAGTTGGTTTGACTAAGCTAGGAGGCGAATTATGGCCAATTAAGGCCCATATATTTACTCAATGATGAGTCTCATCATCACCCCCCTACTGAAAGTGTTTCTCATCCTCTAAGAAACTTAGTGGCTCTAATAGCCTCTCTGACATCTCATGCTTCTGTTGTGGTCTTTTCTTCTAGTTTATAGCACCCTGCTTTCCTTTCTCCTTTTGCCCACTGATATTCTTTGATCTTCAAGCTATGTGACAGTGCTTTCCATCTTTTTTACTAGGCATGTATATTATCATTCTTTAGCAGCCTAAACATATCCTCAAAATGTGAAATTGCTTTCTCTTGGGCAGTAAGATGTCTAAGTTTCAGTTGAGGATTATTTGCAATTAGATTATGAGTGCTGATTAGGCTCATGGGATTTGATTGTTCAGCTGCTTCTCTGTCCCTGAAGCCACTTAGCTCTTTTGTTTCTTGCTGCTCTTTTTTTTTCATTGCCTTCTTTTTCTTCTGTTGCAACATCATGTTCCTTTGTGTTCTTCTTCATGATGTCCTTCTGTATTAGTTTCTTCTTTATCCATCTCATCCCCATCTAGATCTGTATCCGATTTTCCTTGTTTTGTCTCCTCCTCACTGGCAGAAGGACTAAAACCATAGATGAAGGTTTTGATGTCATCCTCTACTAGTAAGTCATTGAAGACTGCCCATGTTATAGGGATCCTGAGGTTTTGGAGGGCATAACCTTTTTTAAAGGAAATTGGCCACCTTTTTACTTACAAACCAACTACCTCTTAACCTTTACAACTTTTGATCAAATGATGCATATGAGTGAGAGAGTGGGATACTTACCTGTGGCCTTAATGCCACGCTGCAAGTGTCAAAGATCAGAGGTGATACTGATGGTCATTCTTCTTCCCCTTCTACTATCTATTGATGGTATCTGTGACTCCAGATATGATGATGCTGCTGCTGTGTAGTCATCTTTCTTCCTCCCCTGCTGTCTGCTGATGGTGTCTGTGAGGATGCTACAATGAATGGACAGAGGGAGTAGGAGTGTGTGTGGATGCAGGGATGATGGTCTTGGATACGGTGATTATGTAGAAAACACAATCTTCACCTGAATTGAAGCAATGAAGTGAAAAACAAAGGAACTGATGGAGGGGTGCATGGTAAGGAGTGGAGGTGATGAGTACATGTGAGGCAGGGTTCCATTTTGATCTTTTCTTTGCTCCTTGATTCATCCACCTGCAAACAATTACTTTTTTTCTTTTTCTTTTATATATATATATATTAAAAAAAAACCACCAGGGTGCCTCAGAGAGGTTTTCACCCTAGGTATCTACCCTGGGTGCCTCAAGGAAGGTTTTCACCCAGGGATCTTCTTTTTATTTCCTTTTTTCTCATCCTTGGGCCACCTCATCGAGGTTTTCAACCCAAAGATGGGACTCAGGTGCCTCATGGGGGTTTTCACCTAAATCCTTATTCTGTTGTTGTTGTTGTTGTTTTTTTTTTCTTTCTTTTTTTTCTTTTTTCAGTGACCTGATGAGGGAGGAGCTGAAACTTTCTCCATCATCATCACTGTCTTATTGATGTTGTCAATGAACTCTTGTTTAGATGCAGGCCTCTTGTATAATTTCAATTTGTGTCCATTGACTAGTAATGGAATGACTTCTTCATTTGTAGTCCTGATTCACACGGAACCATTGTCATGGCATCTTTCCACCACATATGGTCCGAGCCATCTTGTTCTTAGCTTTCCCATGAAGTCTTTGTACCTTGAATCATATAATAATGCCCAGTATCCTTCTTGAAACAACTTCTCCTTGATGCGTTTATCATGCCATATTTTCTTCTGAAGCTGAACTATCTCTATATGAAGGAGGGCTTGCATTCTGAATTCATCTAAGCCATTTAGATAGAACAACCTCTCGTTCTGTGCATGGATGAGATCTAAATCTAGTTGGGCTGCCATCCATAGTGTGTTATATTCAACTTCAATGGAAAACAAATCCTTTTTCCCATAAACCAACTCATAGGGTGTAAATCCAGTGGTGGTCTTCCATGTTGTATTATAGGCCCAGGTGGTCTCAACTAGTCTCTCAGCCCAGTCCTTTCTACTGCTGTTCACTACCTTGGTCAGGATGTTCTCCAGTGCTTTGTTGGTCACCTCCACTTGCCCATTAGCTTTTGGATGATAATGAGTGGAGGTCCTATGCTTGATCTTGTGATGCTTGAGAAGTTCTTCAATCATGTTGCAGGTGAACTCGTTCCCTTGGTCCGTGACTAGTTCTCTAGGGTACCCAAATTTGTAGAATATATTTTCCCTCAAGAACTCAGCCACCTTTTCTTCTATTGCTGCCTTAATTGCTTTGGTTTTAGCCCACTTAGTTAGATAATCAGTGCACACAATGATGTGTTGTTTTTTCTTTGAAGGAGGGTTGATAGGCCCAATGAAGTCCATGCCCCACATGTCAAATGGCTCAAAGGTCACTTGAGGTTGTAGGGGAATTTCATCTCTTGGATTCGGCTTTCCCATCCCTTGGCACCGATCACATTGACTAACATACTTCTTCACATCCTGATGAAGAGTAGGCCAATAATAGCCTGCTTGCAACACCTTGCATGTTGTCCTTTTTGCTGCAAAGTGACCTCCACAACGCCCATCATGACAGGTCAGAAGTATGTCAAAGACCTCCTCTTCCCTTACACATCTTCTGTAATATTCCTAATTAGATATGGCTAACTGGAATATTCGATTTTGTTTGATTTTTGACTTCTATAGTTATTTGTAAATAAAAAGGGGAAGGGGGAACATAACTCACTTTAGAATAAAAAGTCACTTCCTAGGTAGCACAAGGTTGTGACTTAAGGGGGAACCAAGGGGGCCAAAGGGGGACGTAGAAATGGGGCCCACACAAACACATGGAGGGACTACGTAGGAGGGAAGGAACACATGGCAAGAAGGGGATCACGTAGGAGAAAGTGAGCCAAGGGATTGTGAGAGGCAGAGGCTATAAAATAGAGAGGAACCCCCTCATTTGGGATCATTCTAGTTATGAGCATTTGTGATAGTCATTTCGACTTAGAGCACGTTGGCTATTTAGCTAATCTGCAACATTGTTTAGTGCATTGAGTGTCTCCGTTTGGAGATCTCACCCTTAGCCCCGGGGGACTTCGAGTGCCTGCTCGGGCAAGGTATTTCCATTGGCATTCTAGCAGTAGATTCATCTGCATTTCAGCAGCAGTTTCATCAGCGTCTTTGAGGAACTGCGCAAAACCCCAAAGGGGTGATTTTTAGGGGTCAACCATTTCAGAAAAGCTTTCTAGGTTTTTCTAGGTTTTTTGAGTAGAGTCCGATTCCAGAGTTTTAGCCTTTTCTGAGGAGGGGAGCAGCCCCAAATCCTCATTTGACTTCTAACAACAGTAGTAGCACGACAGTTTCCCAGCAGCTGGGACACATATCAGTGTGATTACATTCTGGGAAAGCTTTTTGGGTTTTTTTGGGTTTCTTGAGTAGAGCCTGAATCCAAAGTTTCAGCTTTTTCCAAGGAGGGGAGTAGCCCCAAATCATCATTTGTTTCCTAGAAGCAACAATAGCACAACAACAACGTCCACGCAGAGAGGCCATTCTTGTCATTCTGAGAGTATTTCTTCACTTGCCTTGTGCAAGTCAAGGTGCCATTTGTCTAATCACCTCTTGTACTCATTATTGCTCAGTATAATAAAATGGCTTAGCATTTCTCGCTGCATTTCTTGTGTATCTGCTTATATTTCCGATTTACATTATTATATGATGTTCCACTGTTATTTTATCACTTCTAGGTTATTATATCATTTGCAAATATTTGGTTGGAGTTGTTGCTGGGGTTTGAGGAATATTATGGGTTAGGAATATTACACGTTCTCAAGATTTGATCTGGGCCAAGTTTGAATAGACTGCCCCCAATCCAGGTGAAGGGGGCACTTTTCCTGATTATCTTGCTCTTCTCTCTAGAGGGCAGGTTTGGTGGGAACTGTGCTGACACTAGATAATTTGCTATATCAACAGACCATGGGGAGAGCACTAAAATATAAAACAAATGCTCATCTAGGAACTGATCATCCACCATTCCTTCTTCACTTGCAGGTAGATTCATTCTAGATAGAAAGTCAGCAACAACATTTTCCTTACTGGGCTTATCAACGATAGTTAGATCAAATTGCTATAATAAAAGTAACCATCTTAAGGTTCCAACATTTACATCTTGTTTGTTCATCAAATATTTAATGGAAGCATGATCAGTATGCACAAATGTCTGATAGCCTATAATGTAATTCCTAAGCTTGTTCAATGAATGCACAATAACCAAGAGTTCTTTTTCTGTCACTGTATAGTTTAGTTCAACCTTTGACAGGTTTTTACTGGTAAAGTAGATGGCATAAGGCAATTTCTCTTCTACCTGACCTAAGGCTTCTCCCATGGCTTTATGTGAGGCATCAACATGAATGTGAAAAGGGAGGGCCTAGTTTGAGCCTCTAAGGATTGGTGTGGTGGTTACGATACCCTTCAGAATATCTAGGGCCTCTTGACATCTCTTTGACCATATAAATTTAGAATATTTGGCCAATAATCCAAACAAAGGAGAGGCTAACTTGCTGAAGTCTTTTATGAATCTTCTGTAATATCCAGCTAGCCCTAAGAAACTCCTAACACCTCTCTACTTTTGTGATCCAAGTCCGGGTGTGACAAAGGACCCTTCCAAGACCTTTTATTTTCGTGATGTGTTAAATTGCATTTTTAAAAGAACATAAATGAATACATCTGCACACTGTAAAGAAGAGGAACATGTCAATCATCAACACATGAAAACATAATCCATTGATAACGGAGTTCGTCCAAGAAGGACTACGTCTCCGGGCCCTGGTGTCAAGATGGTGTAGGCTGCTGCATTAAGTGCTGTCAATATTGATGATATACATAAGAGGTGACATCGCTATCGTACAAGGAAAATGCCCTCACGTAGGAGTGGTTCCAAGAGATGTTCCACTACAGGAACTCTTAGTCAAAATGACTCCTATAAGTATGACATAAACTCATGCATGATGATTATGAACATCCCACCAACATGGCATAAAAGGGGTCTCAATGCAAACATACATAGCGACACATGAGTATCCCATCAACATACAACAAAGGGATCTCGAACCAAAACATGACGAATCATGACAATAAGTACATCACAGAAGCAGGAATCATGAAACTAGTAAGAAAACAAGATCCCACATCAAACATCAAACATGGATTTGTGCAACACAATTCATAGCAAAAGAAGTACATGAACATACTACATATACCTCACATCCAGGGACCACCTGAAGAAGAGGATGTCAAGCTGCTGAAGTTGTTTGTACCATCAATCTCACGGCGTCAAATCTCATGGAAATTGCTGCTCGCACATAAATGCTGATACCTGCACTCCACATTGAAAAGTGGCCGAAAAATTAAATGAGCAAATAGAAAATCTGAACACACCATCAGATTTGTGGCATCAAATAGTGCAAAATCGACTGTCAAATTTCTGAATTCTGAGAAAATGAAAATATGGGCTCAAGGAATCGTTCAGATCCCCCTAGATTCCTCAAAGATTCCCTCCTCTGGGTCCTCTGCATATCAGTCGCTCAGATCAGGAAAATGACCCCGCCATCGGGTTCGTGTCACCGAGAGGTGTAAGATCGGCATAAAGTTTGTCCAATTTGGACACTACAAAAATTTCACCCTCCTGGAAATTTCGCTCAGTCATGGTTCCACCTACATTAATTAAAAAAAAACCTGTCTCGATTTTCTTGCACGCTCCTCCTCTGCCTAGGCGCACTGACGAACTAAGTTTAAATAAAAAATTGTGGGCAAAAAATCCAAAGCAGACCGTTTGGCACGATGGTTAAGATAGCAAGGTTGTTGAGGAGTGGTCGGGGGATTAGCTCCCGCCCCTCCCTTTTTTTATTGCATAATGGTTAAAGGTTTGAAATGGGAGGCAGGTCCACCGGTTCGGTGGCCTGCTCCCTAATATTCTATCGGCTTGGAGTGGTGTGGAGGGGAGGCGGGGTTGACAACCTGCCCCCCAATATATATTGATGTCTATAGTGGGTACCGGGGGCGATGGGGTCATGGCCGCTCACCCCTATTTTTAATGCGATATTTTAGTGAGGTTCCAGGGGCAGCGGGGTCATGGCCATCCGCACCTTATCATTTTGTTATGGCAATTCTGGGCAGCGGGGTCATGGTCGCTCACCCCTATATATATATATATATATTTATTTATTAATTTCTTATAACCACTGCCCCTTTGGGGATTTTCCAGAATCCAGGCGTTACGAGACAAATTAACGAACCCACAATTTTTCTCGGAAAACTAGCTGGATTCTTGCCAAATTGTGCCCTCCTTAAGCCTGCCACATGGGTAAGTCGACCCACAACTTTGACTGCTTCTAACTTTCACATACGAACTCAGTTTGACAAACCGTTCACACCACCATGATCAGGATGATGAGATCTGAGCTCTGGTTCTGGTTCGAGCATAATCCCAACACTTTTATTTTTGAGCTTTCTTGAGTCCTCTTTGTCCTATGTGTGTCTCTAGAGCCACCTGGATCAATCTTCCCCACTGAGGAGCTTTTGGTCCTCCAAAAGCATGAAAAATAATCTACAACTTCTCTGTACCTTGTCTGCATCACAAGCGTCCTGAAAGGTCTCGCTTGCATCTCCTTCACCTTTGTTCTTTAGAGCCTTAAGTGATGAGCCGACACCTGCAACCTCTGCAACTTGTATTACATTGTTTCGCAAATTACATGCCTGAATTTCATGCCCAACTAATGACCCAAACGTCCCACACTTGCCACGAGTTTATAACACATACTCAGTGGTTAAGTTTACAACAAGATGGACACGATACCCCAGCTATGAAAACAAGACCAACATATCATTGTTGCTTCAACAAGTGATGGAAAATGCATCATCACTGTAACACATGATTTACAAAGATCAAGGCCAAACACTATTGTTTTTCTTTGACAAGTGATGGAAACACGACATCACTTTCATAGTTCAACAAGTGACACCAAATAAGACTAGACATCATTGTTGCTGAACAAGTGATGGAAAACACATCATCACTTTTACATTTTAAAATGCAACAAATGGTTCACAAAAGCACAACCATGAAACAACAACATGTATAGAAACCATTTTTCACTTATCAATGTGAATGGGTCGCCTCCTTGTGGTGGCTTGGCTTGTCGAACAATTGTTTCACTTGGTTCATGCACCGACGCTTTGTTTTTAAGGCACTGGTTTGGATGGAGCCTCCAACAAGTGGCTCTTTGATGGCCACTTCTATCGCAATGACTGCAATAGGTTTTCTTCCTCCAGATATACTTAACATGTTTCTTTACTTGATATTTAGAGGGTCTTTCATGCCTCATCCTTTTGTGTGCTGCCATTCTTTTCCAACACTTAGAAAATGTATGGTTATGTAATCCACAAAAGGTACATGTTTTTTGATGCCATGTTTATGTTCATCATTAACAACATGATCATAATTGAAATGAACATTCGAATGTCGAAAGTGGTTGTACCTTTCCTTGCTGTTTCTGGTGTAAGTATGGTGATACGAGCTTGCCTCAGCTCTTTCCCTACAATGGAAACTGCCATGGGATGATGGGGATGTGTTCCCATCATTCTCTTTCCTCGGCGATTTCGACGATGTCTCGAAAGATTCTGACACCTTCGAGCATTCTCCCTTGGTGTATCTCAAACCTGCAAATTGAGGTCTCTGCGTAACCTCCATTGGTTGAGTTATGTCTTGGTTATTAACACCAAGTTCTTTTTCCTCCTCGTGCCTCGTCCTTGTAAGGAGCCTCATGTTTGTCCCTGTAATTGGGATCTCCAAATTTCCAACAGAAATCATACTATGTGAAGACAAAATCGAAAGGAAATCAACATCTTTGACCTCCTCTGTTGATTTGGAAAGAATAGATGATGGCTTCTCATCATCTGTTATTGGTGGTTTGCTAGTTGTCTTAGCGCATTCCCCAACTTCCTTTCTGACATACCCAAGTTCTGTTCGACACGGTAATTCCTCTACTTTGATGGGGTTGACAGTGCCTTAGCCATTAACACCCAAACCTTTTCCTGCATACCCCATTTTCTTCAAGAGTTTGGAGCCAGATCCTGTGTTATGATTTTCGAAAACAACGAAATCATCATCAAGAAACATACATGAATTCAGAGAAATACTTTTTATCTCACATGGTTCATGCTGCAACTTTCCCAAGGCCTCGTCCTTTGCTTGCAGCTGTTGTAGCAAACTATGTTTCTCCCCCTTCTCTTCTTGTAGATGCATCTTCAATTCAACGTTCTCTGTTTGAAGATTCTGTTTGTTGTGCTTCAGTTTTTCCAAGGCCTCTTCCATGGCTTGCAACTGAAGCTGCAATCGCTCCTTTTCCTCTGTCTCTTTTTGTAGAGTTTCATACATTATTTCCACTCTTTTGAAAATTTTGAGCATGGTCTCGTACATCGCTTTTTCATCCTTTGTCGCTGCACGTTCCATTGTTCACGCTTGCAATTCACATCCACGCAAAGACTGCTCTGATACCACTTGATCCAGGTCTAGGTGTGACAAAGGACCCTTCCAAGACCTTTTACTACGTAATGTCTTAAATTTCATTTTTAAAAGAACATAAATGAATACATATGCATGCTGTAAAGAAGAGGAACATGTCAATCATTAACACATGAAAACATAAGCCGTTGATAACGAAGATCGTCCAGGAGGGACTACGTCTCCGAGCCCCTGTGTCAAGATGGTGTAGGCCACTGCACTAAGTGCTATCAATAGTGATGATGTACATAAGAGGTGACATCGCTATCATACAAGGAAAATGCCCTCACGCAGGAGTGGCGCCAAGAGATGTTCCGCTACAGGGAATCTTAGTCAAAAGGACTCCTATTAGTATGACATAAACTCATGCATGATGATCATGAACATCTCACCAACATGGCATAAAAGGGATCTCAATACAAACATACATAGCAACACATGAGTATTCCATCAACATACAACAAAGGGATCTTGAACCAAAACATAATGAATCATGACAATAAGTACATTGTAGGTTTTAACCCCGTAGAGAAATTACCTGCATACGAATTCTAAAAACACAGAAAATAAACAATACGAGAGCATAACACATAAAACACATATACATAGAGATTTTCCCCTGGATCCCAAAACCAGGACGACCAACTTGATTTTTCATTATGTTCCTTTCAATGTTACAATACATATTTATAGATGCTGAAGCATCCAATACCATGGACCGAAAACCATTGCATCCAAAACCATGGACCAAAAACCATAGGTAGGTCCACCCAACCTAATATAGGGTCCAATTTTTTTTCCCTGGGGCGCTACCCCAGACCCCGTAGAGGGGGGCTACTCGCCCCCCTCAAACCCCCCTGTGACCCCCTCACTGCGCAACCGGTGCAACGAAGGGGGGGCTTCGCCCCACCCTTTAACCCCCCAGTTCACTACATAGGTTAGTCAAGGAAAGAATATAACACAACCCAACATACATCACACAGATGATTCCACATCACAACAAGCAGGATTCATGAAACTAATAAGAAAACAAGATCCCACATCAAACATCAAACAAGGATTTGTGCAACACAATGCATAGAAAAAGAAGTACATGAACATACTACATATACCTCACATCTAGGGAACACTTGAAGAAGAGGATGTCAAGCTGCTGAAGCTCTTCATACCATTGATCTCATGGTGTCAAATCTCATGGAAATGGCTACTCGCACATTGAAAAGTGGCCGAAAAATGAAATGAGAAAATAGAAAATTTGAACACACCATCAGATTTGTGGCGTCAAATAGTGCAAAATTGATTGTCAAATTTCTGAATTATGAGAAAATGAAAATTTGGGCTCAAGGAATCTTTTAGATCCCCCTAGATTCCTCAAAGATTCCCTCCTCCGGGGCCTTTGTAGATTGGCCACTCAGATCAAGAAAATGACTGCACCATCAGCTTCGTGTCATCGAGAGGTGTAAGATCAACATAAAGTTTGTCCAATTTGGAAACTGGAAAAATTTCACCCTCCTAGAAATTTCGCTCATTCATGGTTCCACCAACATTAATTAAAAAAAAAACCGTCTTGATTTTTGTGCACTCTCCTCCTCTGCCTGGGTGCACTGATGAACTAAGTTTAAATAAAAAATTGTGGGTGGAAATTCCAAAGCGGACCGTTTGGCACAATGGTTAAGATAACAAGGCTGTTGAGGAGGGGTCGGGGGATCAAATCCCGCCCCTCCCTTTTTTTATTACACAGTGGTTAAAGGTTTGAAATGGGAGGCGGGTCCACTAGTCTGGTGGCCTGCTCCCTAATATTCTACCAGTTTGGAGTGGTTTGAAGTGGCGTGGAGGGGAGGCGGGGTTGACGGCCCGACCCCAATATATATTGATGTTTATAGTGGGTACCGGGGGCGGCGAGGTCATGGCTACCCGCCCCTATTTTTAATTCGATATTTTAGTGAGGTTTCGAGGGCGGCAAGGTCATGGTCGTCCACCCCTTATCATTTTGTTATGGTGGTTTCAGGGCAGCGGGGTCATGGCCACTCACCCCTATATATATATTTTTATTAATTTCTTATAACCACTGCCCCTTGGGGATTTTCCAAAACCTAGACATTACGAGACAAATTAACGGACCCACAAATTTTCCCGGAAAACTAGCCAGATTTTGGTGCCGGATTCTTGCCAAATTGCACCCTCCTTAAGCTTGCCACATGGGTAAGTCGACCCACAACTTTGAATGCTTCTAACTTTCGCATATGGACTCAGTTTAATGAACCGTTCGTACCACCGCGATTAGGACGATGAGATCTACACTTTTGTTCTTGTTCGAGCATAATCCAAACACTTTTAGTTTTGAGCTTTCTTGAGTCCTCTTTGTCCTGTGTGTGTCTCTGGAGCCACCTGGATCATTCTGTGGAGGTGGGACCCTTTGAATGATTGCTACTTTGTTTGGGTCCACTTACAGTCCTTGCCGAGATATTAAGTGACCTAGCACAGTCCCTTCAGTCATTAAGAATTCACATTTTTTTAGACTAAGAGACTTGTTCATCTCAATGCATTTGTGTAATACTTTGCCCAAGTTAGTCAGGGCCTCTTGGAAATCACAGCCATAAGGTGTAAAATCATCCATGTAAATTTCCACAGTTTCATGAACTAATTCATCAAAGATACTCAAGACTGCTCTCTGGAAAGTGGCAGGAGCATTGCACAGGCCAAAAGGAAGGACCCTATAGGCAAGAGTACCCCAAGGATAGGTGAAAGTGGTTTTATCCTGGTCTTCTGGGAAGATTTGGATCTGGTTGTACTCGTTGAATCCATCTAGGAAAGAAAAGAACTTCTTCCCTGCCAAGCCATCTAAAACTTGGTCAATGAAGAGTAGGGGAAAATGATCCTTCTTGGTGGCTTTGTTCAGCTCCCTATAATCAACACAAATCCTCCACTTCCCATTTTTATTGGGAACTAATACTAAAGGAGAGACCCACTCACTATCAGAGATACGGTAAATGAACCCTGCATCTAACAATTTCTTATGTTCTTCCTTGACTATGTATTTGAGGGTATGATTCATCCTCCTTTGTAGTTGCTTGACTAGCCTGCAACCTTCCTTGATGTATATGTGGTGAGTACACATTGAGGGGTGTACTCCCTTCATTTCCTTGTAGCTCCAAGCAAAGGCTTCTAAGTTTTCTTTCAACAAGTTGCATAACTGTTCCTCTTCTAAAGTAGAAAGAGATGAATTAATCTTCAATATTTTTTCTAGGCCAAATTCTATTGTTTTGACTCGGACTAGGTTGGAATTGGCCAGTCATAAGTCAGTTGGACGACTGTTCAGTGTTTCCTTTACTTCTTCTTCTAGTGATAATGGAGTAGGAGTTGGACTTTGGAGTAGGTGTTCAATTACATCGTCCTCATCTTGCTATCCTCCTCCTATGATGGCTTCCAAAGTATATAGTTCGGCAAAATAAAGCTCATCTTCTTCCTCCTCCTCCAACCATAAAGGTAAGTCATGTTCTAGGGAGGGTTGAGCAGGAGGGTATATGACTAATTGTTTGGACATATGCCCATTCTTGATGGTCATATTCCCAACTCTGCAACTAATGTAGGCATCATTTGTGGCCAACCATAGCCTCCCAAGGATGAGAGGGTAACCAATTAGCTTAGCCTTAGGCTGGAGAACTAGGAAATCTGTTGGGTACTCCCAGGAATCAATGGAGACCATCACATCCTCCACAATTCCCTCTGGGGTGACTGTGGAACGGTCTGCAAGTTGCAACACTGTTGTGGTCTTCCTTAATGACCCTTGGAGGTTAAGTTTGAGCATGGTGTCTGTTTTTCCTTAAGAAACCAATTTCCTGGCTGTGGGGAAATTGTGCTTAAGACATTAATAAATATTATTTACTGTCACTTATTGTTTGTTGTGTTCTCAAATGAAGGACTTGGAAAACTTGGTCTTTAACTCTTAATACATGTATGACCAGAACATCTTAGAATGCCATTTGTTGTTGGATATAAATGATGAATGAAGAAAGTTTGAAGGAGAAGTTAAAGATAATATGCTGATCTTTCACAGAAACTACTATCTGTAACTTAGAGGAACTACGATAATGACAACTAGACAAATGCTGGTCTTTCACATAAACTATTATCTATAACTTAGAAAGGAAGCGAGGACTTCAAGTATAGGAGAGCTCTTCTAAGGAATTTTAACTTTATCTACATAAGCAAATAAAGACCTGAAGCTTCATTACTATACTTGAAAAGAAGAAAACATAGCATGACACATGACAGAGAAGTTTACAAAATTATATGCAACAATTCATGGAAAATTCTAATTCTTTCATTAATCAATGATGATATCAGGAATACAGTGGCCTAGTCTCCTGGTTCTCCAAAATTCCAACCACCAACCCTTTCTCTGTAAATTTTAATCTTCTTATACATTATGAAACAATTGCTGATCCCTAAAACTGTCAAACTGCTAAAACTGTTTCTCTAACTATCTAAATTAAAAACTATTACAGGATTTTACAGAGGGTAAAAGACACCTCAAAGAACATGAAATAACAGGAACATAACTGAATTTGGAAGATGATGATAACTGCTGGCTTGCTCTGTTAATCAGCTCTTGAGTTTCTTCTGTAGATGCTTTAATAATGCTTAATCCACTTAAACCATAATTAACTGCATTAAACTTTGACTTGTGTGAAGACTGGAGCTTGTATATATTGGGTGCGCTTATATTGGCCAAAACATAAAGAAAACATGCCCATCTGCCTTGTGTTCGGACTCAACTTTAAAATTGATTTTTCCCCTTTACCAAGCGAAATTAACGCAAAGTGGAACTGAAAAAGTATTAACTCTGCTTCATAAATCCGTCGGATCCGCCTTTTTTAGCGCTCCGTTGACTTCCCATCGCAAATCGCAATCGACGATTTTCAACGTTGCTTTAACGTAATGTTGGACTTACGAATAATTCCTTCATTTCTACGCTTTTCTATTAATAACGAAAATATACCATAAAGCATGCTTTTTTCGCTTCTAACGTGGAGGCATACCCTTCTTCCGATACATCCCACCGTAGATCTGCGCTTTTCAGATTAGATGGTCTACAAAGGTTTTCATGTGGGACATAAGCCTGGAGAATACCCGCCCAAAATGGGTAGTTTCCTCTCTCGACCCAACTGCTACATGTTGAATGCTGAGTGGGATCGGGTGAGCTCTAATAAAACCATTTACCGTTTTTGCTCTGCCCGAAAACCTGCCTTATAACTTGAAATCTTCCTTTTAATACACCTTGCGGACCCATCGGGGCTTTTAATTATAATATATATACGCTCTGGGTCCGACCTTTCTGTTATAATGTTTTATAATAGAAATGCATATAAAACAACGTGGCTTTTGGTATATTAATAAAACCTTTACAACTCGCGCCAAGATAGATGCACTGAGTTATATAAAATATAACATATAAACTATCGGGTCTGGAACCCAATCGCTCATCGCAATCGGCGCTGTGAACATATACATAAGGCACTTTACGGACTCACCAGAGTTATTAAACACATTATATATCATTTCGGGTCTGGCCCACCCATATCGCAATCGACGCTTATTTCTATTATAATCCCTTTATAATAGAAATATATAAAAATGCCTAATCATAATGTATATGAAGGACTTTTTGATATGGCGGACCCGACGGGACTTAAAACCACGATGTATATATCTTCGGGTGCAGCTATCATGAATCGCAATTGGAAATCGGTGAATGCACCAACATATGTATTCAGTGCTTTACGGACCCACTGAAGTTTATAAAACACAACTTATATTATTTCAGGTCCGGTGTTAACTCTTTAACACTTGTTTCCTTTGTAAACCCGATATATTTCTTTATTTCAATATGCACACACACACACACACACACACACACACACACACATATATACATATATATATCGGTTATGAATCCATTTATGTTGCGAATTAACTTTATCACATGGGCCAATTCCTTTATACTTGTTCCTTTTATGATTTTGATATATTATAACGAATAAATACCTCATTACTTTTAGACTTTGCGAAGTAGAAAATATAAAGGGCTTCATTGAGGTTGAACCCCCTTAATGATTTTAGGCCACACATTGTGATAAAATTGATAAATAAGGCTTAAAACACAATATAAGCTACAACAGTGTCCTTGGTCATCACATTAATGGCAGCCCCAAGATCAATCAGAGTGTGTGGGATAATGGTGGCATTGATGTGGACATCGATTACAGAGCTTCTAGGGTCTAAGTATTTTGGACATATTCCCTACCCCAGCATTAAGTCAGATAACTGCCCAATGACATTAATGGTAGGGGCATCCCTTTTTATTCTTCCTGGATGCTTAAAGCACTTCTCCTTAATCAATTTATTGTAAATAGGCACATCTTTGATTGCCTGGAGAAGGGGAATATTTACACATAGGTTTTCCAATTCTCCCAGAAGTTCAGTTTCTTCTAGGGTAGGCTGGTGTGGTTGGGCTAATCTTTCAGGAAAGGGTGGATTTGCTTTAAGGTTGCTTTCCTCTCTTTTTTCCTCAACCTCCTTATGTGGAGAGGGAGGTTGGTTATCTGGGAGAATTCTCCCAGATCTTAGGTTGATCTCTTGAATTTCAACAACATAAGCTGGGTATGATGTCTCTCCACTGTATGTTTGTTGGGCCTGCCTATTGTTTGGGTTTGGATTTGGTTGGGTAGGCATCTGGGGTTGCCTAGGTGGAGCAGAGTGCAGGAGTTGCGGTTGGGTAGGTGATGGAGGCAATAAAGCTGGAACATTGTTGAATTGGGGCCTCCACCCCTGAGGTGGCGTATTCCATTGATGTTGTGGATGATTGTAAGGTTGAAATGACAGGTTGGGTGGCTGGGAATGATATTGATATGCATAGGACCAAGGAGGGGGTGTAAACCAGGAAGGATGAGCAGGGGGTCTCGAAGAAGGTGTAGCTGTGGTTTGGTTGGGTCTGTAATATGCATGGGATGATCCTTGCAAACCCTGCTGATATGGTCTAGGCTCAGGAGGTCTCCTTTGGTTAATGTAGCAAAGCTGCTCAGTGACCCCTTTAGCTCCTTGATATACAACTTTAAGTCCAAGTAAGGAATGGCACTTGTCTGTGGAGTGGTTTTCTTCACAGCTCGAGCAAATCTCAATACAGTTTAATGGGTATTCATTCCTAGGATGCCTCCTGGTTCACCTAGGACAAAAGATGGCCAAGGCTCTCTTTGCTTCCTCTTACTTCCTTGTGATATTCATGGTATCCAATTGCAAGGCAAGGGTTTATAACATCTCACTTTTGAAGTCCTCCAACATATTTCCAATTTCACCCTTGATGGATGAGTTTGAAGATGTGGTACTGGCCATAGGTTGACTACTTGTACCCTTGTTTCTCGTTGTCCTAGAATGGTTTCTAAAGATAGTATTGATGTCCTCATAGGGTAGTTGGTATATATCTCCTCCTACTAACATGTGTAAGGTGTTTAGGATATCCTCCCTTACTCCTCTAAGTAGGACCAACTTCAGTGACTCAGGGTCAAGTATGCACCTGGCCCTTTTGTCACTGAGCTGGAATCTCTCTTCGTAGTCTTCTAGGGATTCATCATGGCATATGGTCATCCTGAAAATCTCATCTTTATTGTCCTTTGACCTACAATAGTCCCTATATTTGTTGTTAAAGGCCTGCTGCATATGAGCCCAAGTTGTTATGCTATCCCAGGTAAACCCATGAACTAGTGCAATGCTGCCTCCTTGAGGGTAGATGGAAACAATTTCAACTTCTACTCATCATCTGTATAGTCATAGGTTCGACAAACAACAACAATTTCAAATAGGAAAGTGTCAGGGTCCTCTGTGGTCAAGCCATGGAAGTGAGTTAGAGCAGAGGGGCTTATGCTCTTCATTTTAGTGTCCCCATTGGGTTCCTTGATGGGGAAGGCACCCTCAATTCTCCCTCTATTTCCTCTGTCATTTAGGTGTTCAACCATTGGTTTAGTAGGAATATGTTCTTCCTCTTCTTCTTCCCTTATAGGTTCTTCAAATATGTCAGGTTGCTCACCTAAAGGGGCTTCCAATTCACCGTTATTGAAGAAGAAAGAAGGTTGACTGTTGGATGAGGTGGGGGTGTTTGGCAAGAATTTTCCTAAATTATCCCTAATCCTACAAGGCATGAAAGAAAATGTTTTTGGGTTTTTGTGAGATTTTCTTTAAAGTTGGAAAGTACTCTGCAGAAAGGAAATTGCTGATTAAATGAAAAACTACTAACAGAATGGAAACTACTTTGCGGAATGAAATTGCTTAATTGAGTGAAAACCCTAACAAAAGGAACTACTTGTTGAATTGAAATTGTTGAATGAAAGACTAATGATAGAAAGAAAACTACTTGCTGAATTGAAATCCTACTTGCAGAATGGAAAGGAAACTAGATTAACTTGTAGAATGGAAAGGAAAGCAGATAAATGACAAAATGAATGAAAGAAAATAGATTACTTTTGTAGAAATAAACTAATGGAAGAAAGTTGGACACTAGAAAATAGAAGAAAAGAGCAGTAATCACTACTACTCTGACACCTCCCCGGCAACGACACCAAAAAGTGATGAGCCTAGGTATTGTAGCAAGAATTCTACAACTCCAAGGGTTACCAGCTTTACTTATCAACCCAGGGTTCGTACAAACTTGGAGGTGACTATGCTATATACACAAGTAGAAGTTAAGACACTGCCTGTTGTCACTACTCATCTGGCAAGAGACTCGAGGGGTTCCAAGCTAGACTTCTATAGGGTCAGAAGAATCTTGATTTTGATGCTAGGAGAGCAAACCTAGTCTAGGGGAGAGTTATTCTACTGCAGAAATGAAGAAAGCAACATGCAATCCTAAATCACACCATAACCTAATTAACCATGGAAACAATTATGCCTTAATATAATTGGAAATTAATGCTAACCTACTGCTGCTATCTGAGTTGCAGAGACAAAAAGCATCAAAACTAGGCTAAGGGTTAAACAATGGAAACTAGGCTAAGTCTGTGTCTAAGCGAAAGAACGGTCATAGATCAAAATGGTGAAAAGAGGACGTGAGGGAGCAACAACGCATAAAGATCGTTGGATCAGGCGGGTGAAAGGAAAATGAACGGCTGAGATCGGATCGCAGGAGGGTACGTAGGTAAATGGGTGAACATGGTGAGCTAATAGGATGGACGACTGGAATTATATCGTGTGGGTGGGGTCAGGCGATGGAAAAACAAGATTAATCGGCAGATGGACGGTGGAGATTAGATCGCGAGCAAAAGGAATGTGCAGAAATGGTATCGGGTGAAGCGATAGCCGTCGGATCAGCTAAGGTAGATTGACGGTGGGAGTTCAAGGTGATAAAGTGATTGGGTGATGCGATGGTCATCAGATCAGGTGACAGATTGACAGTGGGGATGGAAGCAGGAGAAGAAAACGTGCAGAAAATGGGAAAGTAGGTTTAGAGGGCGGTAAGCAGTATATCACGCGCCCTCAAAGCTGTAAGTAGTTTTGTAGAATTTCACGCGATTAGCCTCCCCAGCCAACACGTAGAACAGGGAAACCGCCCATATCACGCGCCCTCAGCCGGATAACAGTCGGACGGAAATCCACGTGATATCGCGCGATGGCCATCGGATCTGTCAAGGTAGATCTACGGTGGAGATTTGATCGAGCTGGTTGGTGAGCAGGTGAGCGATAACCGTCGGATCTGACAAGGCAGATCGATGGTGGGGATTCAAAGGGTGAAAAGTCAAACACAAAAAGGAATTTGAGCGGCGATTGGTCAGTTTTTCTGTGTGAGGCGATTTACCAGCAAAAACCGTTTAAACATGAATTTAATAGCTTTTGATTAGGCATTTCGTGTTGAAGGAGAATGACATGGGAATGTTAGGGAGGTCTGATGACAGAAAGAGAGTGAAGGGGAAAATGACCATTAAAGGGATAGAGTAATATGCAATGAACTTAGTGAATGCATCAAACAACAAACCCTTCTTGAAAACCAAAACACTGTGTTGTTGGGGTTGCTGCAGGGTTTCTTCCTCACATCATGGTCCTAGAGGGAGGAGGTGAGGCTGAGACACCTGGGAGCAACCCTGTGGATCTTTTCTTTGCCACCCTACTAATTGAATGCAAGCATAAATGGAAGCAAACTGAACCACAACTAATCTGCTCTGCACTACTGTAATGAAACTGCAACTATTCAAGCAAATGAACATAAAAGAAGAAGCTACTTATGTCAATGAGTAGGAAAGCCATAAATCTATGCTGAACCATTGTAATGAAAATGCATCTACTTGAACAAATGAACAGTCAAACCATGCATCTATGTTATTGCTGTAATGGAAATGAACTGCTTAAGTGAATGAACAGAAAATAGGAAGCTAAGCTAGAATAAAAATACAATAAAGAGGAGCTTTCGCTGCTAGGGTTGGGCCCTAACCCAAGAGATTCAACCCTTTGAGTTAACTCAGTGCTGGCTCAAATCGAAACTCATCTTCATTATAAAAGAACACAGTATTACATCAAACTGTTACAAGTCTGCACTTGACTATTAGTGACTGACCAGCGGACTAATGGTTGGCTAACTGCCCCCAAAAAACCGAGGTCCTAAGCCTCTCTATTTATACATCTGAAGTCTCAACGACTTCCCTCAAAATTAGGGAGGTACAAATCCCAACTTAATGGTAACTTGTCCTTTCACTTTTACTAGCTCCATTGCCTTCTAGTAGGGAGGCTGCTTATACTTCCACTTGCTTGGCTGTCTTTTAGTACTCCTGATTTGGTTGTTTGTACTTTTAGCTTATGGAGGGATATTCGAATGGATGGGCAGTAAATGAGGAGGATTTACCTCCGATAATTCCTCTCCCTTGTCCCATCTAAGTTTTTACCAAGGCCTTTTACCATAGTTCCTTGCTTTCACCTTTTATCCCTGCTTTTCTCTCGCTTTTATCTTTTATTCCTGCATTACATGCAAATTAGACCACAAAGCAAAATATCCAACTCTAACTCAACCCATAAGCAAAATATAATCAAAGTATGAAATAAGTTGTGATAATAGTTGGTTTGACTAAGCTAGGAGGTGAATTAAGGCCAATTAAGGCCCATATAATTACTCAATGATGAGACTCATCAATTGGTAATCAGAAATATGTGAAATCATTGAAACTCGAGAGACCCAAGTTCAATCCCCTTATTTGCGACCTAGTTTACGAAGAGGGCTATAGGTCATAGACCCCTAGAGGTTTACTAGTAGCTATGTGTGAGGCGGACTGCAAGGTTCATCTGGGTCACCCCACAAAAAAAGAAGGTGTTGGCAAATGTTTATAGGCATCAATCCGATATAAACATCACAACACTTATTAGTCCTTGCCAAGGCAGGACTCTAGCAATTGATTTGCATATTGACCACAATTAGTTTTACATTGACCATGGCAAGTTATAATGTTTAACTTTATAAATAACCAAATTATTTTCATTTTAATTAAAAAATAACTTATTAGAATTTCATTGGTTTAAAATTTTGTATGTCTTATTTCAAGGTTCTTGACAGATGTCCATGCCCTAAGAACTTATCTGTTTTCACGGAGATCACCATTTTTCATTGGGATTGTATACCTTGATTAAACAAATTAATAAAAGTTAATACATATGTGAGTGTATATGATTAACATAACAATTACAGTTTCCTGGAGTTTGAACTAAAGTTTACCAGAGATCGTTTTTTCAGGGGGGGGGAAGTACATCCCCCTGAAGAAGCAACATATTACATATATACGCCGAAGCGAGCAGATGCAACAATCGACGCTGCGGAGCGAATCCATCACATCAATCACATTATACCGTACATTCTCAATGAAGCACTATAAGCTGCCACACAACGCCACATACAGGGAATCGATCGCTGGTGGGGTGCGAGAAAACCGACTGCCCCAACCATTGCCCCGTGCACTTGTGTGCAAGTTTACCAGAGATCGTTACTTCATTAATGTCACTGAAAACCATTTTCTTTAATGTCATGAACACTATTAACTTGTGTCTGGAAGCTTAATTCGACAATGTGTATAAATTTGGGGTTCTTCGGCTAGAAATCATGAGTAGCAGAAAGGATCCGAACACCTCTGCTCCTAAAGTAGTAGGTGTTGTTTTGATTAAGGGTTTGAATAGCACAATTGGCACATTTGCTAGCAGAGACTTTTGGTGTATTTGCGAGGTTCATAATAGAGACATTCACGGGTCTAAGAGAGTGCATAGTCATCTGATTTTCATGCTTTGTTTTAGGGAGGATGACAATTTAAAAAAAAAATCATATTTAAATGAATAAAATAAATTTTATTAATTGGGATTATTTTTTTATCACTGGGTCCTCTTTGACAACGGTTTTTATATTGCTTACCAATGACTTGCTACGATAACCATTGGATTCACTATTTGCATCGTCATACATTTAATAATTTCTCCAATTATTATCTTCACAAGGCCATTATTGGTAAAGTCTAAGGCTTGTCAAAGTCCATAGAAGGTAGATAAATCATGGGATCAAATTAATGCCAGATGATGTATGTCTTAGAAGCTAATTCATAAACCTGTAATAGTATATATAATATTTTATCATATGGTCCATGAAGACATGCGGCTGGCATTATGGTGGTTGCTTTGAATAACATCTTATATATACTCAACGTAAACGTAAAGAGGAGAGGAAGTATTTCGATAACTTGTGCAACGATGTCTTTGCTTTATTCATAAAAAGAAAAAGATAAAAAGAAAAGGAAAAAGAGAAAAGAATAAAAAAATTCATTTTTATTGATTTGCGAAATTTTAACTTTATACCAACAAAGTACAAATGCTAAATTTGATCTTAACAACTTTTAAAGAATATATACGTAAAAATAAAACATTAATGGAGAAGTTAATTTTGTGTTATAATGATACAAAAATTTATATATATTAAGAATTTTTTAATTAAATTCTGAATAATAAATTAAATAAATTAGAGTAGATTTATCTCAACTCTAGATCTATCAAGGGCCAATAGGGATCAAATTTCTCAAAGTACAAGTCTTTTCTCAAGTTTTGCACTCGAAACAGAGGTTTAAAGATTGAACTTGAGGAAATGTTTGCATCTTGAGAGATTTGATCCCTGTCGGGGCTTACATATGTGGAGCTAGGATGGATCTACGTTGGTTTACTTAATAAATAATTATAAAAAATAAAACATAAGTTTTTAGACATAAGGATTATAAATGCATGAATCAAAATTATTAAAATGGATTTTGTAATTTTTTTTGAAAACTTTGTTCATAAGACATACAAAAGTAAAACCTAAATTTTTCAGACATAAAGACCATTCACAAAATCTTTAATGGAAGAGGTTTTTCCCTATTTTTTTTTTAAACTTTGCTATAAGACACTATGATACAAAACAAAGCTTAATTTAGTGTTATGCAAGGGGAGGGTTACCTTTACCAATAATAGCCACCTGTGAGATAAACAACTCAAGGTCTTAATCCATGAATCACTTCATGAATTTTCTGTCTCTATATATAACTCTCACACAAAAAAATTCAAATCTCAAATTAGACACAACAAATTCACGCTTGGTTGCCTATATAACATTCTCATGCTAGAGGACAACAATAATTATACAGAAGTAAAGCCCAAATTTTAAGGCATGAGGAATATACACATAAATCAAAATCATTGAAACGAGATTCCCTAAATAACTTTTTTTTTTCAATTAAGAAATTATAATAAAATAGTTTATAAAAAATTTCCCAATTTTAAAAAAAACTTTGTATGATGTTTTGCAATGGAAGACTTACCTTTACCAATAATAGTCAGCTATGATATTGACAGATCAAGGTCTGTGAAGACCGGCAGACCATGTGACTGGTTTTTCTCTTGTCGTCCGAAGATTTCTAGGCGGCTGTGCTTTGGGCAGTTCATTTGTTAGTTAGCCCTATCGAACATTCAGTGAGGGTTTGATGCGAGACTATGTAGCGTGGGAGATAACAGAAGGGAGAGGCAAAGGTGAAAAAAGCGCAGCCACGATAATTACATGGAGAGTTAGCGTTAGACCCTAAGGATTTTTCAGAATTCACATTCAATTCAATCAAGACATAGATTCATTGTTAGCTTTGCAACATTGGCGTTCGATTCAATCAAGACCCAGATTCATTGTTAGTCATTCATTGCAAAGGGCAAAGAGTTTGATATTGCGAAGTGCCTAAATTCTACTCCAATTCGATCAATTCCACTGTCCCCCATCCCTGGATCCACTTAGAAAGGTCTTTATACAATTGCTTGCATCATAAATGCATTCAAACAAAACAAGACAAGAATTTTCAGAACCTATGGAAATAAATGATCTAGGACAAGTGAAAATTGCCTCATCAGCCAAAACTGGGAAGTGGGTTTGGGTCAATGCAAAACATTATCAGGGTATTTTAAAACAAAGACTAGCCTGTCTAAAATGGGAGTAGACAAGAAAAAACAATCTCAAAGGGAAAGTACTCGGGCCGTTCATTAAGAAATATTCAAACAAGTCCCCCCACAAGCATGTGGCAACAACAAGCCCAGAGGAAAAGTCATTGATGATTATGCCTTCTATAGTCCCACATCCACACCTCTCACTTGGTCATCTAATATTTATGTGAAATAATTGTTAAATGCAAAATAGAGGTTGGATGTTTTAGAAGCTAAAGAGCAGGAAAGAGATCATAAAATTCATATAATAACAACTGAGAACAAGGCTTTAACAGAAAGCAATAAAGTTTTGAAAGAGCAAGTGCCATTGCTACAGGAAGATCTCCTGATAGGTAAGACAGAATGGCAACGCATGAAGGAAGATGTGCAAAACATGAATAAATATGTAGTGGAAAATATAAAGGTGGTGAATGTGAAACCATCCCAGGATAAAGGGAAAACAGTTGCACAAATAGACAACCATGAAGAGAAAGCAAAAAAAGAAAGGAAAGGAGATTCCACAAAAGTTTCCAAAGCTTGGGCTCAAGTTATTAGCAATTCTTCTAATAGGGAAGGAGAAACAAACATTCGGGTTGGAAACATGCAAGATAGAGAAAGAAAGAAAGGCAAGATAGAGCAACAAACATAATTATTAAAGGGTTGAAAGACTAGGGAAAAATGAATGTGCTCTTGACCTTGTAAGGGACTTCTTAAAAGACAAGCTGTTATGGCAAGGAAAAATATGCCAAGCATGGAGGGTGGGTAAGTTTAATTGTGAGAGAGTAAGTCCCATAAAATTCATCATACCTAGATTGCGTGGTAAATATATCATTCTAAGTAAGAAGCATCTCTTGAGGGGTTCTCAATTTTTTCTAGAAGAAGATTTAACTTTAAGACAACAAGAAAAAAGAAGGGAGGAAATGTCAAAGGTTAGGGAAGCAAGAGATGAAGGCAAGAGAGCATGGATTTATGAAGGTAAAACTGTGATAATGTGATCTGGACCTCCTTCCAAAATAGAGCAGCAAGATGGTAATAAAGAAGAGGCAACAAAATATTTAGTCGGAAATCAAGAAACAAGGTCAATATGGGAAAGCATGAACAAAGTCTCAATTGTGAGTCTTGCATGTCAAAACAAATAGAAATTAAGTCATACCTAGGTTTCCTCAATATTAGTTTGTTGGAATTGCAGAGGTTACACAACGAGATGAGGACTTGGGTTAGGGCCTATTTCAGGAGATAGAGACATACTTTTCCTCATAGAAACACATGAGCATGAAGGGTGCATGACACCTTTGTTTGAATGATACTAGAAGATGGTAGTGTGGAACAAGGCAACATGGAATGGAAAAGGACATAAGGTTATCATGGTATTAATGAGGGAAAAAGAAGGTTGTTTCATTCAGTTAGAAAAAGAAGACTCAAATAACTAACTCTTTTGGTTTAAAATATCTGAAAATGGAAATCACATCAGAATTGTAGCATGCTATTTTGCACCGCAAGTTTCAAAAATCCTACAAAAGTAGAGGGCTTGACCACAAATATCCCTTTGCTGCCTTAAAAGCAGATATTGCAACATATTCTCGGCTATGTGAAGTCCTTATAGTGGGTGATTTCAATGCTAGGACTGCAAGTGAGAAAACTAGCATTCTTTGTTGTAAATAATATTGTGATCCTATTTGGCTTATAGAGGAGAGTAATCATCATTGGGAAAGAATTTCACACGACAAGGGTTGCAATATCTTTGGCGAACAATTGCTTACTCTTTGTGGGGTTTTCAATTTAGTAATTTGTAATAGTTTGACTAGATGGGTAAAGTCCGGTAATTTCACTTGCAATACTTACAATGGAGCAAGTGTAGTAGATTATGTAATTTGCTCACATGGTTTGTGTGAGAAAATGGAGGAAGTTTTGATTGGATATCAACTTTGGGATATAAAATAAAATCACAAGCCAATTTAATTAAGTTTCTCTTAGAATGGATAGAAGCAATTAGAGTAAAAAACTCAATGTGTTCAACAAAATCTCCTAAAGGGAAAAATTCTTTTGACTCCAAAAAATTGTAATACCTTCAAAATTACGCTAGAGAGGCTATTCGAGAAGGAGAAAATCCAATTCATAGCCTTCATAGTCATGAATTAACACATTTAATTCAAAGTGCACTTGGAAAGTGCAAAAGAGCAAAAATTAGGAAGTCTGAAACAAATTTCTTTCCGGTCAATGCTTGCTTTGATGAGGAATGAAAAAAGGAAAGGAGAATGTGGAAAGAGTCATACAAGGATAACATAAAGCTCAAATCTTTACAAGCAGATATTAAGAAAGAAAAAGGTTGATTTCATGGTTTTAAGGAGGGAAGAGCTAGTCTTCCTTGGGAAAAATAACCCCAAATTATTTTGAAAGGAGCTCCAACCGAGAAAGATGAAAACTGAAAATAGTATTTGTTTGGGAAAATTATAGACTTATAATTTGACAACATAAATTATCAACCAAGGGAAGGTAAGCTTATGAGATGTTGCGCAAAATATATGCAGGCTAATACTTTAAGTGCTTTCTAATTAAACCATTCATACACACAACTTTAATATCTCTTTTCTGCATCAACACTTGGCAGCAAAGGCTATTGAGTGGATCCAATCATCCCACTACAACTCTTGATATTACTGATGTTGATCAGAAAAGATAAAAGACCAAATAGACAATCATAAAAATCAAGAAGCTAAAACTTGATTAAATGATTCCAAACACATTTATCAAATAAACTTCTTCATCCAACCATTTCACATATGCTGCTAAAATTCAGAAAAGAGAAACACTAGTTGTGCAAATAACTTATTGATGTATAAAAATAATCAAAAGAAATACAAACACTGTAACTAATGGAGCTGTGAGCAAAGGGGGCCCTCCCTTACTCACAACCCCTTTACTGTTAAAGGAGTTTACACAAGGAGATCAACATAACATATAAATTTCTATTAATTTGAAAAGTATTACAAAGATGTACAATTCTGATATGTTCGACCAATCAACCCCCTTGCAAATGAAACATAATGAAATTTATACAAGTTCAAAGGCATATGTTTCACTGAATTAGGAAAACTACTATGCTGTAACTACTTGCTATCAATAACTAAACAAAATGACAAAATAGCTTTGCTAAGTTTGATCCATGACTGAAAGCATGGATCAAACTAATTTCGTTACATTGCTGGAGCTTTTTCCCAATACAGCCATCAAGAATAGGACTAAAGATATGGGTGGTTTCAATGATGAATTCAAGGCAACCAATAGGACAACTTCCATGTAGGTGGATTTTCTCATAAAACACATGTTCCCATTTTTCTTGAAACTAAGTGGAACATATCCAACCACCGATTCTGTTGCAGGAAATCTGGGTGGTTACAGGAAATCCGTATCTACAGGAAATCACAAATTGTCTACGGGAAATCGGTGACCACGACTATCTACACGAAATCACAGAACTGCTTCAAATCATGACTAATCTGCATAAGATATCAATCAGTCAAAATTGATAATTCAATTAAGAAACAATTAACTTCAAGAAACACTTAAGAACAAGGTAAAATAATACTTTTTAAGATGATTTGCATACCTTGAGCACACAACACCCTTTTGGTCAAGGCTTAGGTAATATAGGCGAAATAGGAGTAGCTAGGAGTCAAAAAGAGTTCAAAAGGGGGTAAACAAGGTCTTAGGAGGCTATCAAAAATTGAGCAAAATAGGACTCAACATCTCCCCAACACCTAGCTTCTTGCATGTCCCTTATGCAAGAAAAAATGTTGCATCCTCAGGAAAAAAATCAGTCCTCGCCCTGTGCTATAGCTACTGCAGCCAAGCTGTCTAATTTGGCTCTACTGGACTCTTCCCTAACCAGATTCTGATACTGCTCATTATTTTTTCTGCAGGTGATCAATTTGGGCCTATTTCTTCTTCATAATCCGAGTTTTCTTCTGTTGCCACTCATCATACTCCTTCTACGTGCGTAGGATATTTTCCTTCATGGTTTCATTCTCCTTTTGAAGGACCCACTCAGCCAAAGTAAGTTCAGTAATGATTTCCTCCTATTCCTTCCGGGATTGTTTCTTCTTAGAAATTCTCGCCGTCACGCTGTCCTTGAGAGGGTTGGGGAAAACTTGGTTCCTCTTTTCCTTGGAAATCTCCAATTGTTTTCTCTCCACTTTCCTGCAAATGAGAATTATGAAAAGACGTGGCCTCCACTTCTTCTCTGTTAATAAATTTAGTTGACTCTACCTTCCATTTCCTTTTGGACAAGGCTTGTGACCTCTTACTCTTTTTATTAGTTTTAATTGATGGTACCTCTTCCTCTACATTTTCCTCTTTTTCCAGCTTCGCAACCTAGCTTCTTGTAAACCACTTGGCAGGGGTAGAAGGGCCCTTCAACTTGGAATTTTTCCCTATGGTCTCCCCAGTCACCACTACTTCCTCTTTTGTCAACAAACCATGAGTTCGGGGTTTCTTTTTCGGCTTTGCTGCTGGCTCTTCCTCCTTGGGTTCCGACGAACTAGGGTCCTTCTCATCCTCTAGGAAGTAATTCTCTAACAAGAATTCTTCCCATGTTTTCTTCTTCTTCCGTAGAACCTCTGTCATAATAATTTTTATCAACCCATGGTGATAGAGGTTTTCCTCTATGTGGGCTTCCCTTGCCTTGGCAGCAATGGACATTTTCATCAGGGAAATTCTTAAATAGTAGGGCAAATTAAAAGGCCTGTCTCAGAAGTGGTCGAGAAGACACATATGAAACAAAAATGCTAGCCCGAAATGGCCTTCACATGTTATGTAATTCTGTGGGAAAAAAGAGAGGTGCTGATACTTACTTCTAAGGAAATCCTGTGGGATTCCCTTGCTCCAATAAGGATTTGCATGTTCTTTTCGGAGGAAGGGTACACAAATTTCTTTGTTAAACCACTGATTTTTGAACCATCGCTCCCCTTCTTGTGGGATGCCACAAGCTCAAGCTACTAGATCCTCTGTCAACCTAAATTGAACATTCCCCACCTACGCATTGTCGCCATTTAGATTTAGAGTAAAGGACTTTGTTACCTATGAATGATGCCCACTAAATTTCAGAAACAGAGGCAACCACCCTGCCTTCTCTAGTCTCACTTTACTTCTAGGGTCTGCGTTCGATGGTGCGAGACCCTGAGGTTCAAACCCGATAGCAGAATGCATGTTTGACATAGCTAGGGACAGGAGAGAACATAGTTTATTCAACTCATAGAGATGCCTCTAAGAATTAGTGGAAAAAAAACTTGAAAACGATAGTTTAAATTTGGAAGTATTTAGGAAATGTGGCAACTTTCGAAAAATTTAGGATGTGTTCATGATTGTCATCATGATCCATCCTGTAGGACAAATCTTGAAAAGATATCCGAAGGATGTGTCAGAGCAGTGATGGTCGGGAAAGGAACTCGATTTATGACATAATGACACATATCCACCTTCTTCCGCAAGGGTTACCATGACTTACATTCATGCAAAATTTAAGAATTAAAGTATCATTACCTTTTACCTTAAGCATCTTGTCGCTAATCATACCTTACCGACCTTACCTTTCAATGGTCCAATACTTAGATGACGATTTATCTTGGTCTTGAAATAATAACCCACCTTGAAATCACATCATATGCACAATTGTATAGTTCATGGTCTCTATTAATAATGAAAATGACTAGTACTTTTTCAAATTATTTTGGAATAATGTTTTGTCTGTACTTTGTTCTTCAGGAAATTAGTGGTGTTGCTGCAGGAAATGGAACCGCAACTGCTGAACTTTTGCAGGAAATACTTCTGAAGGAAACCGTTTATTCCCCTTTTCTTTTTGTACATTTCATTGCACATGAATGGAGGTGCTAATGTCGAATGTGCAATGATCTCATTGGATTACCAACGATTAAGGTAAGTTGTTAACCAATACAATCCCCATCACCATTAATGAGGTTGAGGACCAAGGTACATCTGATGCATCCTATCAGGTGTGAACTTATGAGCTATTGTCGAACCCCCTATAGGATCCAAAAGTCAAGGAGCTATAATGAATCCCCATTGCTGTTAGGGATATAGCCTGTCATTAAGGCATACAAGCTTCAAGGCATCACAAGACTCTGATCTTGCATCCATATAATTTGCTGATGTCGATGGGATTGTTAGAAGGAGGGCCTTAAGAAATCCCACATCAATTCAACATGAGTAATCCAAAAATTTACTGAATACATAATTTATTTGAAGAATCCAAAAGATCTTCTGTCATGCAATTTTAATGAGCCTAGGGCAATTCATGCTCGCTAGATTTCAATTTTAGAGAGTTTGAAACACTGAAAAAGGAGACTCCAAGGGGGCTCCTTTTCCGTGATTAGTCTATTGGGGCCGGAAAAAGGAATAAACATATACCCAATAGACTTTCCTTTCATGTTTTACTGAGCACGAGAAGGAATAGAGTAAGCTCATTTTATTATGGCAGAAAGTCAAGAAGAGGTAGCGAAAGGAATGACTTCTTTCTTCACCATTTCTAGCTCCTTCACAATCTCTTCCATAACTTCCTCCTTAGATTGGGGCTTCTGATATAGTTTGAGTCTGTGCCCAGTCACCAAGAAGGTAACATTCCCATCATCAATTGTTTTAACCAAACAGATCCTTTATCAAAAAAATTCTCAACTTCATAGGGACCCAGCCAATGTGTGTTGAATTTCCCTTTAAAATTCTTAAATTTTGAATCAAACAACAATGCCCAGTCTCCCTCTTTGAACTGCTTTTTCTTAATGTATCTGTCATGCCATTTAGCTCGTTTTTGTTGGATCATATCGGTATGCTGAAAAGAATCCTGCCTAATCTCATGCAACTCATTGAGCTAGAGGATTCTCTTCTATTGTGCCTCATTAAGGTCTATACCCAAATGTGTTGCCATCTTAAAAGTTTTGATCTAAAATTCAATTGGTAGTAACACTTGTTTTCCATACACTAATTCATACAGAGAGAAGCCAATGGTATTCCTCCATGTGATCCGATAGGCCCATAATGCCTCAGGAAGTCGATCAACGCAATCCTTCTTATGTAATTGCACCGTCTTTGTGAGGATTGTCTCCAACACCTTATTTGTTGATTCCACCTACCCATTGGCCTGTGGATGTTAAGGGGTGGACTTCCGATGAGTAATATGATATTTCTGTACAATTCCCTGCGTAAGCTTCGACACAAACTGAGTACCCTGATAAGTAACAATTTCTCGGGGTACCCCAAATCTCACAAAAACATTAGAAAAAATAAATTCTACCACTGCTTTCTCTATTGCTCTAGGTAGTGCTCTTACTTCCACCCACTTCGTCACATAATCAATACAAACCAAAATATGTTTCTTACCTTTGGACATAGGATTGATGGGACCTACAAAATCAAGAGCCCACATCTTGAATGGTTCTATGAGAACTTGTGGCTGCAAAGTCATTTCATCCGATTGGATAGGTCGCCCTATTCTCTGGAAGCTATCACATTTACGCACATACACCTTTGCATCTTTAAAAAGACTCGGCCAATAGTACTCAGAGCGTAGGATCTTATAGGCTGTCTGCTTATTTGAAAAATGTCCTCCACAGGGTTCATCGTGACAAGCTCTCAAGATATCATACATCTCGTCCTCCCTGACACACCTGCGAATAATCAAATCAGGTTCAGTGAAAAATATGTCTCCTTTTTCCCAAGACTAATTAACACTTTTCCTAATAATTCTTTTCTTCCGACTAGATGAAATGTAGAGGGGTAACTTTCATGCAGCAAGGTAGTTGGCCATATCTGCAAACCAAGGTGTTTTAACAGAGACAACAAACAAATTTTCATCGGGAAAGTTATCATTAATAGGAACATCCTCACTTGCATGGTTAAGCCTAGATAGGAAATCAACTACCCGATTTTATTTTCCAGGCCTGCCCAATACCGTGACATCAAATTCCTGGAGCAGTAAAAGCCACATAGTAATCCTTCCATTAGTGACTGGTTTGTTCATGAGATATCGAATAGATAGCATAAATTACAACAAGGAATTCTTTCTCAGTTACGGTGTAATTTAGTTCTGTAGGAGTTAAATTTTTACTAAAAAATAAATAGCATGGGTTACAAGATTTTTCTTTTGGCCCAATAGTGCTCCTATAGCTGAATCAAAGGCATCGGGGGAAATATGAAAGGGCAATTTTGAATATGGACCTCTCAAGACAAGTGCTGAAGAAAGCTTTTCCTTGAGTGTATCAAAAGCAGCTTGACATTCATCACTCCAATGAGATTTAGATTCTTTGGTCAATAATTTAAACAATGGCAAGGCTACCTTTGTAAAATTATCAACGAACCTTCTGTAGTAACCTGCATGTCCAAGGAAACTTTAAACTCCCTTTTGACTAGTTGGTGGGGACAACTTTTCAATTACTTCGATCTTAGCCGGATCAACTTTAATTCCTGCAGCAGAAACATGATGACCCAAAACAATACCCTCAGTCATAATCAAGAAACATTTTTCATTACTCAATGAAAGATTAGTTTCTCTACATATTTGCAAAACTCTCCTAAGATTATGTAAATATTCTTCAAAAGTATCAGCCATTACTGTAAAATCATCCATATAAACCTCTATGCAATCATGCAAAAGATTAGAGAAAATACAAAGTATCACCTTTCGAAATGTCGCTGGTGTGTTGCATAAACCAAATGGTAGTACCCCATATCCATAGGTTCCCTAGTGTAGGAATTTACAGGGTAAGTTCCTCAGACAGAACACCAGAAGGACACCGCTCACAAACAGATCACAGATCAATACACCAGTATTTTGACGTGGTTAAAACCCTCAGAGAGGAAACAGTCCACGGCCTGCGCCAACGTGGCTACTACAGGCAATTTATTAATAAAAGAATGAAAATTTACATAAGCTTCTCTCATGCACGGTTAACCTCCAAATGACCCTCCATGCGCTTTAAATAGAATTCATGGACCAATCGGGTGTCAAGCCACGGATCAAGTGTCGGTAATACCGAGGAGAGAATGAACCGTCGGATCACTACATATCGTGACCGTCGGATTGTAAGTTACAAAATGTACAACGGTAAAGAAACACACTTTACCTAACTCTATACCTAACTCTATACTAGACCAAGTTGAACTTAACTATTCCTATGTGTCGGAATATCCTAACATCCCCCCTTAAGAACAACTTGGGATAGGCTCTAGTGCCTCCTTCCTTCTCCTATTGTGTCATATTTGTAAATCCAGAATTTACAGGGTAAGTTCCTCAGACAGAACACCAGAAGGACACCGCTCACAAACAGATCACAGATCAATACACCAGTATTTTGACGTGGTTAAAACCCTCAGAGAGGGAAACAGTCCACGGCCTGCGCCAACGTGGCTACTACAGGCAATTTATTAATAAAAGAATGAAAATTTACATAAGCTTCTCTCATGCACGGTTAACCTACAAATGACCCTCCATGCGCTTTAAATAGAATTCATGGACCAATCGGGTGTCAAGCCACGGATCAAGTGTCGGTAATACCGAGGAGAGAATGAACCGTCGGATCACTACATATCGTGACCGTCGGATTGTAAGTTACAAAATGTACAACGGTAAAGAAACACACTTTACCTAACTCTATACCTAACTCTATACTAGACCAAGTTGAACTTAACTATTCCTATGTGTCGGAATATCCTAACACCTAGAGACATGTGAATGTTGTCTTCTCTTGGTCCTCTAGAGCTATCCTAATTTGGTTGTACCCACTGAACCCATCTAGGAAAGAGAAACACTTCTTCCTTGCTAGAGTGTCCAATAATTGGTCTATAAAAGGCAAAGGAAAGTGATATTTCAATGTAGCTTTGTTTAGTTCCCTATGATCCACACACACTTTCCATTTACCATCCTTTTTAGGGATGATAACCAGTGGGGATACACACTGGCTGTCTGAAATAGGATAAATGGACCCTACATTTAACAATTTTTGCAACTCATTTTTTACAATTTCTCTCAAAGTGGGGTTCATTCTCCTTTTCGATTATCTCACAGGCTTGGCATTTCCATCTATGTAGATATGATGAATGCATGTATCCAGGTGAATACCCCTCATTCCTGTGTATTCCCAACCAAATGGATTTGAAAAGTATTTCAATGTGTGAATTAATTGCTCCCCCTGTTCAGGAGTCAAGGCAGAATTGATATTTGGGGTTTTTCGAGAAGAAATTTCAATTACCTTACCTCCAAATTTAGTCATTGAATATGCAGTAAATGAAGATAAGAGGGCCGAATGTAATTTAATTATTTTATCTTATTTATAGGAGTTCTACAGGTTAGTAATGATATCTAGATTAGGACTAGACCGCCCCTCTAAATGTTGTGAAATTAGGATTGGAAATATGAAAATTTATCAAAATTTCCTCTAAATTTTCCTTAAGCCTCATGGCTTAGGTTATTGTCAATACTGGGTGAATAGCTTCTGAATCATGTTCTTCATCATCCCAATAGGTATTTTCTGACTTTAGGAGAGGTTTGGCAGGGGGGGTATAGGTTGATATGTTTAGTTCCAGCTGCATGAGCGATGGTCATGTTTCCATACCTACACCGTATATAGGCATCAACCATAGCCAACCAAGGTCTCCCCAAGATCAAAGGATGCCCTCCCAAGTTGGTCTTAGGTTGAAGAACATAGAAATCTACAGGGCATTCCCAGGAATCCAATGAAATGACAATGTCTTCTAATATGCCCTCTGGCTTTACCTTAGACCTATCTGCTAGTTCTAACATGATAGGAGTAGGAAGTAAGTCAAAGGACCCTATGTGAGACAATTTCTCCATGGTCATCACATTGATGGTTGCACCTAAATTGATTAGATTGTTTCTTATTAGGTACCCATTGATAAAGGTAGTAACCACAGGGATCCCAGGGTCTACATATTTTTCAGTAACAAATCTGGTGGACATAAGACTTGCAAGTTTTCCACCTACTTGAATTGTAGAAGGTTCCTTTTTCCGTCTCACCAGTTTCTTAGTACATATCTCCCTCACTGTTTTGGCATAAATTGGGATATCCTTAATTTCTTGCACTAATAAGATCTTAATGCATACATTTCTCAGTTCAAACACAAGATCAAACTCAGGCTATTTTATTTTCATCTCCAACCTCTCTAGAAAAGGAAGTTGGACAGTATGAGATGAGGAAGGTTCTTGTGACTTTGGAATGATTTGTTCGGCTGGTTCTAGTGTGGTTTCTACTTCAGGTGTATCCAAAGTGTCTTCCTCTATAATCTCTTCAATTTTTCTGGGCTGAGTCACAACTTTTCCTGATCTGAGTTTCATTTCCTGCAGCGACACAAGAAATTCCTGTAGCATAGGAACATAAATTTCCTGCAGAGGTTGTGGTGTAATACAATAAGTAGGAAAAGTGGGATAGGTGGCCAATCCAATATTGTGAGTAGATTGGATGGATTTATTATTGGGATTGGGTACTAGCTGGGTAGGAAGTTGTGTGGGTCGTAGTTGATTTGGTGGGGCAGGCAATTGAAGTTGCTGCTGTTGTGGCCGACCCATTTGCTGTGGCATGGGTTGTGGTGGATAAAAGTTTTGAGGGGGGTAATTTAATGCAACAAGATAAGGAAAATTCCCCTGCCAAGGTTGTTGTGGAGGCCAGGGCTGCCAGGGCATTGGAATGTTCCACATTTGATTATGAGCATAAGGAAATTGAGAATGTTGTTGTGACATACCTATAGGACGTGGTTGCCATGGTTTTTGAGGTGCCATTGCATAGAGTGCATTGAAAGCTTCCTGATTTGATAGATATGTTTTTTTAATCTTTGGAAGAGAAGGACACTTATTAGTAGAACGATCAACCTCACAAATTTGGCATACCTCTATACTGTCTACAGGACATTCCCTCAAGGGATGTTTCTTCCTACACTTGGAGCAGAACACAACCAAGGATTTCTCCACTTCCTCCTACTTCTTCTTATCCTGTAAAACATCTATTTGTGAAGACAAAGTGCTAAGAATGTCAGTTTTAAAATTTTCAAATAAGTTTCCCATTTCAGCTCTGGTTACCCCAACCCCTGCAACTGATTTAGTGAATCTAGAAGAGGTATCTCTTTATCCTTTTCCAACCTTAGAATTTCCCCTCGAATATCATCGACACAACTTGCACACATCATCATAACTCAATTTTGATACATCACCTGCTCCCATCAAGTTCAAAACCTCAAGAGATTCTGGTCTTATGGATCTTAGTAAGATTGTTCTCAAGGTTTCCTTGTTCAGCTAGTTCATCTTGGATCTTTGCAAATTATACTGGAATCTTTCCAGGAAGTCTTCCAGGATTTTTTCCTCCTTTTGGGTCATGCCAAATATTTCTTCCCTGATGTCCCTAGTCTTACAATAATCCTGGTACTTTTTGAGGAACACCTTCTTCATGTCATCCCATGTCAAAATGGAATTCACAGTTAGTCCCATGAACCATCTGAGAGTTGCATCATTTAATGTGGAAGGAAATGACTTCAACTTTTAATAATTCGAAGACTAATTGTAGCTCTTGCACAATACATAAAACTCGAATAAGAAAGCATAGGGATCTTCACTAGAGGTACCACAAAAATTAGGCAAAGCAGAGGGAAGAATGTTTTTCATTTGACTGGTACCAACATAATCTTTGATAGGAAATTCAAATGTAAATGTTTCCCCTTCCTTCTAATGATAGCCCCCATCTGTAGTACCAGTACCCTCTAAATGAGCCATATTAAACAAAAAAGGTGTCAGACCCTCGTAAACTATAAATCCTTCAGAGTCAGCTACCTGGAACTATGGTTCTTGAATAAGATTGAAGAGGAATTCTTCGTTAGGCTGAACACTAAGAAAATACGATGTCCTCCTAGTAAGAGGTGATTCTTGATGAGCAACAACAGAGGATTCTCTATCAGAAGGGTTCTTCTCTGCTATGGGGGTATTGCTCTGCTTAGGATTAGTTGTTGATCCCTATTACGAACTGTCAGTCCTTGGTTCAGATTCCCCCTTGTTCTTTGCAAGCTTCTTTTTCCCTGCCAGTTTATTAGTGAATGAAGTGGTGCTCACACCACCACAACAAATACTTGAAAAATTATATTGGCCCCTATAAAAAAAAAATTCAAAACTTCTACTTACCAAACAATCAAGACATGGCTTTGGCGAATTCTAATCTCTGCATGTGCATAGGCCTTACCCCACGTCTTACCTCTTCGACTCCCCCAGTCCTGAAAAACTTAAACAAAAAGAAATCATACTAAAACACTTTCAGTATCATCACTTAGCATCTCCCTTGCAACAACGCCAAAATGTTTGGACAAATTATAGACTTATAATTTGACAACATAAATTATCAACCAAGGGTAGGTAATCTTATGACATGCAGCACAAAATATATGCAGGCTAATTCCTTAAGTGATTTCCAATTAAACCATTCATATACACAAATCTAATGTCTCTTTTATGCATCAACACTTGGCATCAAAGGCTATTGAGTGGATCCAATCATTCATCTACAACTCTTGATATTGCTGATGTTGATAAGAAAAGATAAAAGAACAAACAGACAATCATTAAAATCAAGAAGTTAAACCCTGATTAAATGATTCCAAATGCATTTATCAAATAAACTTCTTCATGTAACTATTTCACATATGCTGCTAAAATTTAGAAAAGAGAAACACTAGCTGTGCAAATAACTTATTGATGCATAAAAATAATCAAAAGAAATACAAATACTGTAACTAATGGAGTTCTAAGCAAAGGGGCCCCTCCCTTGCTCACAACCCCTCTACTATTAAAGGAGTTTACACAAGGAGATCAACATAACATATAACTTTCTATTAACCTAAAAAGTATTACAGAGATGTACAAGTTTGATATGTTCGACCAACCAACCCACTTGCAAATGAAACATAATGAAAATTCACTATGCTGTAACTACTTGTTATCAATAACTAACAAAATAACAAAATGACAAAATAGGTTTACTGAGTTTGATCCATGACTGAAAGCATGGATCAAACTAATTTCATTACATTGCTAGAGCTTTTTCCCAATACGGACATCGAGAAGAGGACTGAAGATCTGGGTGGTTTCAATGATGAGTTTGAGGCAGCCAATAGGAAAGCATCCATGTAGGCGGATTTCTTCATAAAGCCCATGTTCCTGTTTTTCTTGAAACTAAGTGGAACATATCCAAACACCGATTCTATTGTAAGAAATCTAGGCGGTTACAGGAAATCTGCATCTACAAGAAATCATAGAGTGTCTGTGGGAAATCGGTGACCAGAAATATCTACAGGAAATCATCGAGATACTTCAGATCATGACTAATATGCATAATATTTCGATTAGTCAAAATTTATAATTCGATTAGGAAACGATTAACTTCAAGAAACACTTAAGAAAAAGGTGAAATAATACTCTTTAAGATGATTTGCATACTGTGAGCACACAACACCCTTTTGGTCAAAACTTAGGTAATATAGGCGAAATCAGAGTAGTTAGGAGTAAAAAAGAGTTAAAAAAGGGGGCAACAAGGTCTTAGGAGGCTATCAAAAATTGAGAAAATGGGACTCAACAATATTACAATTTTGTAAATTGTTTGACTATGTAAGAAAGTTCTATGATCTGGATCCCAAGGTTGACCTCCTGGGAAGTCCTGGTTACCGGGTGCAAGCCCCGGAAGTGATGATTGATGCTATGTGATTCATTTCACTAGTTTCAATCCCACTTCTTCACCCCTGTGAGCATCACCCGATGCAATGAGTGCTAAGTGAACTATTCAAAAATCATGAGAAATTAGTCAGTTACGACTACCTCTCATGGAAATGGTCATACGTTTGAATGACTTACTTAACGCAGTTGAATCCCAAAAATGATATCCAATATAATGCACTGCGTAAACCCCCATACATATAAAAAAAAAAAAAAAAAAAAAAAAAAAAAAAAAAAAAAAAAAAAAAAAAAAAAAAAAAAAAAAAAAAAAAAAAAAAAAAAAAAAAAAAACTCCAAGTAGAGTATTTAAAGTGGGACTTAAAGATTCTTGCACCTCACATTACAAATTTTTGAACAACATCATACAAGAGGGTTTCCCCACAGATTGGACAAATAGTTTGGAAATACCTCTTTTCAAGAGTGGCGATGTCAATAAGGGCCTCCAATTATAGGACCATAATGATAAACCCCTTGTTTGCAAAGTTATTTGGAAGGATGCCAAACAATAAAATTAGCAAGTGGGCATAAGAAAGAGATAAACATGCTAAAGGGAAAGCATGTTTTAGACCTAAACATTCCAGAGTTGATCATTGTATAACTTTAAGGCACATCATTGAAAATTTTTGGGAGAAAAAGGAATATTCCTTTTGTTGCTTGGTTGACTTTAGAAAAGTGTTTGACACGGTTCCTAGGGATAAGATTTGGCATTGAATGGAGGAACTTGTGGTTCCTAGACATTTGAGAGTAGCTGTGCATAAGTTGTATGAAGAGGTGAAAGTCAAAATTATAACTTTAGCAGGCATTTTTGAAATTTTTAGAAGTGATATCGAGGTCAAGCAAGGTTGCCCATTGTCTCCTACCCTTTTTGGTTTATATATCGACAAGTTTGAGTAGCTAAATTTGCAAGGGGGTAATGGTATCCATTTGGGAAAGTTTATTATAAGGCTTCTTTTGTATGGAGATGCCTTATTCTAATTGCTGAAACCCGCTCTTAGTTTGCAAGATCACTTACTATCCCTTGAGCATTTTCATAGAAGGGTGGGGATGCAAGTCAATATTAGCAAAACGAAAGTAGTGGTTTTCTCTAAAAAAAGAAAACATAACCAACATATGTTCTACTTTGGAGGCGACATTCTGGAAGAAGTTGCGGATTACAAATACCTTAGAATTGACTTCAACAAAAATCTAAGTTGGGATGGTTGTAGAAAGAAAAGAAATTTGGGGGGTTGGAAAGCATTTTATGCTTTTCAAAATAGGCGTAGAGAGGCAAAGTTATGGGACTAGAAAACCACTCAAAATCTTTTGGGCTTCTAGTGATTATGGTGATTCTCTATGGCTGTGAATTGTGGGCCAACAGTACATCCGACATGCAGTGGAAACAAATTGAGAAAATTCAGAAGAGTTTGATTACAAAAAAATTCAAAATTAAAAGTGCAGTTCCTTATGCTATCTTATGAAGTGAAATAGGGGCTTCTCCTATTGAAGCAATTGTTATGGTGCAATCCATAAGGTATTTAAAAAAAATTGAGCAAATGGAAGAGGGAAGATTGCCCAAGGTTGTCTTTAATGACATATTGTGCAAAAGAAAGAAGACTTGGATGCAAAAAAATAACAAATGGTTTAGTAAATGGGGTATTTTCTTGAACATGTGTCCCATAAACAATAAAGAGATAAATTTTTTTATTATGGATAAGCTCCACAAGCGTACTTGGGATAAGGAAACTAGGGAGAAATAAAAAGTACTATATTGAAGTGTTTAATCCCATTCATAATCATCAACAAAAAGCATACATAGAGGCCAATATTTCTTAGAGAGCCAAAATTCTTATTGCTCAGTTAAAGACCTACTCTCATCAACTCTATTGTGAAACAGGCGCTAGAAAAGGCCAAAAGAAGCATGGGAGGAAAGAGTGTTTCTTTTTTTTTTTTTTTTTTTTTTTTTTTTTTTTTTTGTTCTTCCGAAAAAGTGGAAACAGAAAAACATTCCATTATAGAGTGTGAGGCCTTCAAAGACAATAGGGAAAGTTATGCAAATATTATGGCACCTAGCCCTTGGTATAATCTATTCAGCGAGGCGTTTTTCGAGAAGCTCGAAGCGTTTATTGTGAGGCTTCTAAGGAAAATGGTCGAATACAACAACCAAATGAAGAAACAATCTGTCCCATAGGCTATCTTTAGCCTCGTGGACGTTAAAATAATTTCTTTCTTTAGCTCTCACACAAAAAGATTCAAATTTGGCATAACAAATGGACAATTGGTTATTTTTATGTGTGGAAAATTCATTAGAATTTTATACCTTTAAATAAGCTATATTACAAAAGAATACCTTGGAAAAAAACTGTGGGTTGTTTACATAATGGTAAATTGACTATTTTATTTTAATTAAATAATTAATTTATTTTATAGGTTAGATTAAAGAAAAATACCAAGGGAAAAAACGATGGGTTGTGAAAATCACTAGTCAAAATGCTTCATAAGGATAAACTGACTATTTTATTTTTTTATTCTATCTTATTTTTATATTTTTTTCCCGTAGAAAAAGTCATAATTTCTATTGAGTCTGAAGAAATTACATTCTCTAGATGCCTAGGCATTCATCATGAGGCTACATAGCCTACCCATTATGGCTGTAATGTTGTTTTTATGACAGCTGCGGCCATGTACAAAAAGAAAGCTCAAAAAATATATGGCAAAAAATTTCCCATCTTCAGCCTCCACGCAGGGAGTTCAAGTGATCGTCAAGAAGTGTTCATGAAGTACAATAAAAAAACATACAGTTTTCAGAGCTTATGCTCCACACAGGGAGATCATCTGTAACCATACAAAAAAGATTTACCACCACCCGTGGGTCGGATATACGACTGTCTCATATTTCAAGAGATTGACATGAAGAAAATATAAAAGCAGAAAGGAAATAACAATCAATATAACCAGCGGCCTTCGATAGAAACCACTGTGCCAGAAAAAAGAGACCATGAGAAGGTAGAAAAAAACTGCAGATGTGTTATGTCTCCTGGTGAGGATGCAAATCTATAAACGGCCTGTGGTAATATTGGTGGAACCTTCCATCCACCTCTTCTTGTATCAACTAGTCCGCTTCTTGCCTGAGCGTTGCCTCCTTTACTAGGTGGTCTGCCCCTGTGTTGCGCTCCCTGTAAATGTGTTGACAAACAAATTTATAAAAAATTGCTGAGAGTCAGTGTGCCTCATCCAAAATATGTCTCAAAGAAAAAGCAGAGCAGTGAGCTGTTCTATTGAGCCAATTGCAGACTAGATTTGAGTCCCCAAAAAGTTGTAACTTAGTGCAGCGTTTCTCAAGGGCAAAATGGATGAGGTGTTTGGCCATAGAGAGCTCAACAAAGTTGTTTGTTCCCTTCCCCAGGTGTATTTGGATCTTAAAACAATGGTTTTCCCTTAAGTATAGAATGGCTCCTCCCCCACAGCCTTGTTCTTGGGCTGAGCCGTCAAAATAGGCCCATGGAAAGGATTTGTCAATGAGTTCAGGCTGGATGCAACGGGGGGGTTTCTGAGGGGTGCCCTCGGGGAGGAGGCTGTAATCAGCAAGGATATGGGTCCTGATGGAGGACCAGAGGGGATCCTTACGGTAAAAAATGGCCTGGTTCCTTGCCGTCCAGATGGCCCAACACATTAGGAGGGGGATGTTTCTGTCTCTTCCATTGTGCTTCGCAAGCCAGTCCTGCCAGGCCTCTATGATAGAGTGCCCTTGCCAACGCTGAAGGGAGGGGAGAGATGACATGATGATGGTCCATTGCTCTGTAATAATTGGGCAAGTCAAAAATAAGTGTTTAGTATCTTTGTCATTTTCCTTACAGAGATGGCACCAGAATGACCCATGAAAGGTTCGCCTCATCAGATTTGAGCCAGTGGGGATCTTGTTGAAAAGGATGTTCCACATCAGCATTCGCGTTCTAGGTGCTGCTTTGAGCTTCCAGAGTGCTTTCTACCAATGCTGTACTGTTTCTGGCTGTAAATGTTGTATGAGCTTTAGGTAGCCCTCTTTGGGGGAGTATTTCCCATTTTTTGCAAAAGCCTAAACAAATTCATCTTCTTCCAGTGTTATCCTGATATGTGCCTGAGTGAGAGCTTCCGTGAAATCCTCCCAACCTTGCCTCCAGTGCCTCGGGATATGGAGTTCTTGTGCTGTCTTCCATGCTTGCTGGAAGAAAGAGGAGTTTTCCGGATCTGCAATGTTCGCTATATGAGCGACTCCCTGATTTTTTAGGAGGGTAATCAGCTGTGCTGGAAGTCTGTGGGCATTTCCACATCCAATCCAAGGGTCTATTCCTATACGAACAACGGTCCCCTGGTTTATCCTCCATGTTATGCCTTCCCGGATGAGGGGGAGGGAGGATAGTACAGCTTTCCATATATTGGATATGTTACCGCTTTCCCTGTGTTCTCTGCAGATCCAGCCGAAGGTGCTGTCTGGGGTGATATACTTATCATATACTACTCTCGTCTAGAGGCTGTGTGAGGTGATGAGCTGCCATCCTAGCTTTACTGCTAGTGCTTTAGCGAATATATCCAACCTTTTTATGCCCCATCCACCCCATTTCTTAGGCCTGAAAATTGTTTCCCATTTTACCCAGGTGAAGAGATTCCCCTGTTTGTTCCCCTTCCATAGGAATCTACAACAGATCTTTTGCAGTCTGGCTAGTATTCCCCTGGGGATCCAGGCCAGAGACATCCAAAATACCGGTGATACTTCCAATACTACTTTTATGAGGGTGAGTCTTCCTGCCCTAGTAAGGTACTTGTTGTACTGTACATTCAGTCTCTTTTCTACCTTAACAATTAACCAGATCCAGTCGACGATTTTGTAACCCCCAGGTTTTAGTCTAAAACCAAGGTATTTTAGGCCTTCCTCCATAGCGTGAGTGGGGAAAGGGAACTGGCGGATAGTGTAGTGTACTTCATGTTGCGAGCATCCTATGGCAGTGAGGGTAGATTTTTGAACATTGATGGTCATGCCTGTAGCCTTCTGGAAGAGATCAAAAAAATTCTGTAGGGCACAGGTGTCGGACAAACCCTCGTTTAAGAAGATGAGCACATCGTCCACGAAGAGGAGGTGGGTTAGAGAAAGGTTTTCCGAGATTTTTATTCCTATAATTCTGCCCCTCCTGTGTTATGCTCCAATCAGTCTGCTTAATCCTTCCATGATGAGTAGGAACATTAGAGGTGATAAGGGGCAGCCTTGTCTGAGGCCCCTCTCGGCGGTGAAGAAGGGACTGGGAGATCCATTGAGTAGGATACTGTAGGCCACATCAGAAATGCAACTCATGATCCATTTGATAAACATATAAGGGAAGCCCAGATGGGTGAGGAGCATACGGATGTAGAGCAGGCTAGCTTTGTCGAAAGCTTTGGAGAGGTCCACTTTTAAGATCATGTCTTTCAGCTTCTTACTCTGCATCGAATGTAGGAGTTCCTATGCAGATCCAATGGCTTCATGTATCTGGCGATTCTGGAGGAAAGCAAATTGTTCAGGGGATATATGAGCCGAAAGGATGGGCTTTAGTCGATTAGCAAGGATTTTTGCCATGATTTTGTAGAGGCAGTTACATAAAGAGATGGGCCGGAAGTCATTGAAGGAAATAGGCTTGTCGGATTTAGGAATAAGAGTGATGAACGTGGATTTGATGGCCGAGGGGATTTTCCCATTGAGGCGGCAATGGTTGATTACGATGAGGAGGTCTTGACCTAATAGGTCAAAAAAAGCTATGTAGAACTCTATAGGCCAGCCATCAGGACCAGGGCTTTTGTCACGTTGGAAACCCCGGATGGTAGCCTCAAGTTCCCCAAGCAAGACCTCTTTTGTTATTTCCCCTTCTTCATCAACATCCACAAACCTGGGGAAATGTTCTGCCACTCTCATTATTTCTATTTGGGTGGCTTCCCTCGGGGCCTTATAGGTATTCTTGAAGTGAGAGGTAGCCAAAGCTGCAAGTGCCCCTGAGGTGTGTACCTGTTGCCCCTGGTCATTTTGCAGCTCCCATATAGTGTTGATAGCTTTTCTACCATTTGCAAAGCGATGAAAAAATTTTGTGTTCTCATCCCCTTCCTGTAGCCAAATTGCTCTGCTTCTTAGTCGCCAGCTCGCTTCTCTATCCTTTAGGATTTGTGTCCTTTGCTTGGTTAGAGACACATAGGAGGCTTTTTGTTCCAAAGTAGGGAAGGTGCCTTCCGATTGAGAGTCCAGTTCTGTGATCATCTGCTCAGCTTGGGTTATGATTAGATCCTCCTGTTTCCTTTTCTTGTGGGCCCAAGCTCTAGATAAAACCTTAATTTCAGAGAGATTTTGTACGAACCGAATTGCTGGGTCCTCCTCCCCGGAGATTGGGTGAGATTTCCAGTAGTCGAATATTAGATTGATATAAGAGGGGTCCCTTAGCCCTGTGGAGTTGAATTTGAACGGGGCTGTGTTCTTATGTAGTCTGTTCCCAACCTCTAAATAAATGGGCTGGTGATCCGAGATTCTAGCACTACCGACCCATTATCGAGATCTGGGGTGGCTGTTGTGGAAAGTCTCCTTGATGATAAAACAATCCAGCCTCCTAGCCAAGCTTTGTTCCCCTGTTCGGTTGTTCCTCCAAGTATGCTGAATCTTTGCCGAAGGTATATCTATCCAGTGGTGGATTTCCAACAGATGCTCAAAAAAATCGGATAGAGGGTCAATCTGTGTCTGGTGTCCCCAAGATTCCGAGAAATCCAGGGAGAAATTCAGATCCCCGCCAAGGATCACATTATCTTCCAGGAGAAGGGGGGTGCTGAGAAGCTTTCTCTAGTATAACTACCGATTTTGGTAGGGTCCATAGACGTTGATAATTCTCAGCTCTTCCTCCAGATCCTTGGAGTAGATATCAGCACCCAGAAAACCCCCCCTCCCCATATGTTCTTCAAGTTAATGGTGTTCTGCTTAAACCCAACTGCTATTCCCCCTGAGCGGCCCGAGACATCGAGAGCATGGAAAATCTATCCTGGCATCCAGGAGCTTAGAGTGGAGATGACTGGGTCTGCTTTACAGAGGGTTTCTTATAAAAGGATGATGTCGACCAAATCAGATAAGAGGAGATGCTTCAGGGACAGTTTTTTTTCGGGGCTGGCCATCCCTCTGCAGTTGAAGGACAAGATTTTCATGGAGGGGGATGGGGAAGGGTTTCCTTTGCTCTAAGTGCCCTTTCAATAGTGTGCTGTTTACCCAGAATTACTTCATCACCCGCTTGTTCTTTAGCTTTGTGAAGATTGGATGGTCTACCTCTACCTTGTTTGGGGGCGAGGATATGAGGGGAGGCCTCCAGCCCTATGGCATCCAGCTCTTTCTGTTTTGCAGTCGAGCGAGTGGAATACCTCGGCGTGGAGGTTACGGAAGGGGAGGGAGTCGGGAGGGAGGGGAGAGGGGCGGACGAGAGGGAGCATGATGAGATAATGTCCGAAGGCTTTGGGATGGGGCAAGTCATGTATAGATGACTTGTCCTAGAGGGGAGGGGAGGAGCTCGGGGGATCGTAGCCTGGTCGAGTGTCTTCGGGGAGGGATTCAGGATCGGAGGGGGTAAAAAGGAGGATAGTGATAAAGATGACGAAAATTGATGAGAACCAGAGGATAGAGGGGGGAGAGACATACCCGATGAGAAGACGTCCCCTTTTGCTTCCTTTGAGCGCGTCAGAGGTGGAGATAGGGCCCTGTTCGAGATCCTGCTCTTCTTTTTCTGCAATGGTGCAAGCGACGCTTCCACAGTATCCGATGTTTTGATTTGTTCCACTTTTTGTGCTGCTGCAGCCCGTGGCTCAGGGATCCCAACATCCAGAGTAGTTTCCTTTTCTGCGCTATCCAGGGAATTTTTCTTGAGGAGAGCACAATCTTTGTATAGATGACCCACTTGGTGGCATCTCCTGCAGCGATAGGGGATTCCTTCGTAATCCAATTTCTGCTTTCTCGAGAACAATTTCCATTGAATGGTAATATATTCCTGCAGACCACCCTTAGTATCCATATGCACTAGTATTCTGGTGTAAGCCATCACTCCCGAAGTGATGTATGACTCCATGTAAGTACCCAAGGTGTTGCCGATTCTCTTGAAGATGTCCTCGGACCAGTATTGTAGGGGCAAGCTTGAAAGCCTGATCCATACCGGTCCAACACCGATTTGTTCCGTCTCCAGGTCGAAGAGGGGCGACCATCTTTTGAGCAGGATCGGTGCTTTTTCAAAGTGCCAGAAATACGACAAGACCCAGCTCGTGTGATCGGCCCTAGCGAACCTCAGCGTGAACCATCCTCGAACGAATGTCTGGACAAAGGGGATTCTGCTAGATGTTGACCCTATATCTGCACTACCCACTGCTTCAGTCGTTCTGCTGAGTAATTCCTGCTCCTGATGCAACCCACCAACACCCTATCCCCTAAATCCATGGCGTCCCCCCATTGAATATCTTCTTCGAGTCTGAGAATGATGTCCGAAGTGCGGGATTTGAAATAACGCTGTTTCTTCGAGGGTTGGGAGGACATGCGATTAGGGTTTGTAGGGACCCTGGCTTCGACTGGTGCCTCGAGCAGGGGAGGAGGGTTAGGGTTTGGGAGGGGGTTAAGGAAAGCCTTCGTGAGAGGTGGGATTGTATTGAAATTTCCGGAGGAGACAGGGGCCGCAGGGGGGGAGCAGAAACCGATTGAGGGGGGGCGCCCAGGGGGGGCTCAGCTTGTATAGACGGCAGATCAGATGGGCCAGTGTAGGGGGAGGAGGCTTGAAAACAGTCCGAGAGAAAACCAAGAGAGGCCGGGGAGGGAACAACGAAAGGCATCCAGGAAGAGGGTTCTTCCGGATGAAGAGGGGCAGAGAGAACAGGGTCCAACGACTGAGTAAGGTCCTCAATACTGGCCGTCAAGCTATCGCTGTACAGACCTCCTGATGCCCCAAACGTGGATCACCAGATGGATCCGTCCGCTAGCGGAGAATCCAAATAGTCCACCTCGTCAAGGTCCATTATGCCAGGTGTTGAAAAACATGTTTGAGCCTCGGAACCAGGTAACCGTTGGGGGAAGGCACCGACAGAGCTGTTTGGAACAAGATCGTCCTGGGGCGGGTAGTGTGGTAATCGCTAGGGGCGGAACAGGCTGGAGGAAAACGACGGGAGGACCCGAGCGAATAGGGAGCTGAGCTTTGGAGACCCTAATAACGAGCGTCAGTGATAAAAATAAAAGACAAAACGATGGAGAGTATGTGGGGTGACGAGGTTTTTGACCGGAGGAGAAAGAGGTTCATAGTCCGGGCACGTGCCGAGAGGGTGTCAGGGGGTGGCTGCAGGACCGATGCCGGCCTGCAACCCCGTTCCATTACCTCCGTTCAGGCCATGATGAATCAGGCCCAGCCGTACCAGATCTCCTGCCCATCGCCCAATCAACACATACATGATCTGATGATAAGCATAGTAGAAATTCTTCAATTTCAGGCTCCAATGGATGCTCTCTTATTTTTATATTATTAATATTATTTCTTGTTTTATTATTTTACTTTTATGTCATTATCAAAATCAAAATGTTATTAATAATATAATCATTAATTTTTTAATATGAATTTTTTAATTATATTATTATTATATTTATGTAATTTGAATGAGTGAAAATGTTAAAATGTAGAACATCTCTCCCATAAAGAGTTCTTTTTATTTTATTTTTTATTTTTATGTAATTTGACAAAGTCAAAATGTTTAAGAGGGAGGACAAGACAAGACATGACAACATCTCTTCCATACTGGGTTGGAGATAGACTCTCGCACCAATAAATTTTAATAAAATTAATTATATATATGTTAAGAAAAAGTTTTTAGTAGTAATCACATAGGGAAAAGATTTGTCGACACGTTTCGAACCATCCAGTGTGGTTCATCGTCAGGACAAGATGAAGAAACAGATCTTGGCACCCCTTTAAATAAAGGGCAATGTAGAGATCCTTGGTCAAGCTAACGGCTATAAGAAACAACTAGCTTTTGAAAAATAATATTATAATAAGTAACATTAATTACTAAGACCAAATAATAATAAATAAAATCTAATAATAAGTTAGGGTTCAATATCTCTCTCTAATAAAATGATTAATATTGCATTATTATAATATATAATTTAATTAATATTAAACCATTATAAATAAGGTTTAAATTTTTATAATAATATATTTGATATAAGTTCAATGCCTTATTAAGGGAAATTAATTTTGAATAGAAAGATAACTATCCTTCTCCCAACTTTCTAAAATAAACCTAATTGACATTCAAAATTGAATATTTGTTTTAATAAATTTGATATTTGAATGAATAAATTTAATGAAGTTTCCTTTAAAATTACTTTTTTTCTACTTAAATTGCCTTGTATACCTTTTTTTTTTAACAAGATCAGATAGTGGAAATATTACCAAAAGTTGTGATGGAGCAAGCTCCTATTACAATCGACTGTAGCATAGAAGGAAACTAAGCATTGAGAATGTACTGGGAACGCAACCCCTTCTCCTGTGCCTGTGTTCAAAATTTCATAGATTTCTATGGCTATTTTTGAGTACTGCCTGACATATTGACCTACTAGTAAAGCAAATTTACATAACATTGATTCTCTGATAATTTTTCATGGCTTGTACATGGATTGCTCCTGAGAAGATTGTTTCTTCTTGTCATATTTAACAGAGTTCTCGCCTTATGTGCTCATGGTGTTGTTTTTGAAGTATGTCATTGCCTCCTATAAATGCTTGCATTTATTTTTAAGAGCCATGATCTGTTCTTTATGCATTTCCATGTTCCTCTTCTGATAGCTATATTCCATTCTCATTTCAGACCTGATATCTTTCAGTGATTCTTGGAGTCTATTAATCATGAATTTGTTTGCTTTGCATGTTGGGCGTGCATCATTCCTTGTTGCCTTTTCTATGGGGTTGAATTCCATTTGATTTTCTTTCCTCTTATTCCTCTTGAGTTGCTTGCTATTCCTTGTGCTGTTGTGCTTCCTGTGTCTTGTGTTGCCTGAATTGGTCCTTCTTCTGCTGTAGCTGCCTACAAGTCTTTTGCGATGAAGATCTTTGTTGCTTGCTGGGGGGGATGTAACTTGGTGATCTGGAGGGTGGCAGACAAGGAGGAGTGGCGCTGATAGGGTGGGAGTAAACAGAGGGAAAAGGTGATTTCTAGTGGAGGAGTGAGCGTGGTGAAGAGGATGACTATAGTTTTGCACAACGACTGGACTAGAATTGGCTGAGAGCTTATTTGGAGTGAGGATGATATGTAGAGTAGGATGGAAATGAATAGAAGTCGAAACATGACTCAATAAAGGCGAAGATGCTTGGAGCAGGGCAGAGGTTGTGAGGCGCGAATGAAGCAAACAAGTTTGCCTGGGAATGAAGCTGCGGGAGATAATACAATTCCAAATGTGTTTAAAAAGCCGAGAGCTGTCCAATGCCTATTTTCGATGAGATAGATTGCTGCATAATTCCTATGAGCTTGATCACAATCGTCCTTGCTCCTAGAACACTTGAGTTTTTTTAATTTTCTTTGATTTTTCCTTTGGATTCTCGTGACCCTCTGATTGTTTTTGCAGTGATATTCTTTTTGTTGAAGTCTTGTTGTCTTTTTATTTATTTATTTCTTTTGGGAATACTCGCTATTTATTCTTTTTTGAGAGGATTCATGCTTATTATCCTTTTGGATGGACTTAAGGAACAGAGGTATAATATTCCTCTTTATTTTCCCGAGTACTCCCTTAAGTTCTTTTAACTGTTTAGTTGGAAAAATGGTCTGCCTGTTGATTATGAGTTCTCAGAACATGTCTAAAAATCACATCTCCTGAGCCTTCTAAATTCTTCTTGATTCTCCTATATACTCTGTTCATGAATTCATTGTTGGGATTTTTGTTTCGAGCCATTGCCTCTATCATTATGGCTAAGTCTCCTATTATAAAGGGGGCTTGTATTATTCTTTTTTTGATTATTATTGTTCCCATTAAAAGACTATAAGCTTTAGCCTTATTATTTGAAGCTTCTCCAAGTCCCCATTCATAATTAACAATTTCTTTCCCATCTGGATCGAGGATAATCACCCCTGCCCCTGCCTTCCTGGGGTTATATTTTGAAGCCCCATCAAAGTAAAAGCAATGTCTTTTCTGATTTTTTTTTCCATGTTGTGAATTCTTCTTCACTCAGTCTCATTTTCCAGCCATGTTCTAAAGGTTTTTTCTTTTGTCCTTTTTGACCATTGTTATTTATTATGGCTTTGTTGAGTTAGTCTTTCTCTTATTGTTGCAAAACGTTGTGGCCTATTGATGCCGTCCCTTTAAAATTTAGGATTTCAGAAGTTAAACCCCATGTTTTTGAAATTGTTTTCCCTATTCTTGGGTTCTGGCTTTTGAAAATGCTTTTTTTTCTCATCAACGAAATTTTCCAACAAAGAACTACTGGGATGCATTTCCAGATCCTCTGTATCCCCACTTTTCTCTTTGTTGTATACGGATATGCCTTCTCCTAGGCTTGGAGAAATTTGGCTGAGGCTTTTCAAAATTTATATTTATTTCAAGAGGACTTATGAGCTGTTTCCAACACTCTTTGGCAAAAATGTAGTCCTGGAATAAATGTTGTATGGTTTCTTCTGCCTGCAAGCACATTGGACATCTTGAAGGACCTTGGAAGCCTTTTTTTTTTTTCAAGTTTTCACTAGTTAAGATCTTTCCTTTTAAGAGTGTCTAGATGAAAAGTTTGATCTTAGGTAGACTTTCAGATTTCCATACTGTCTTCCAGAGACCCCAATCTTGTTGGTTTGGTTGATCTTGTAAAATTTTGTATCCAGTCTTGACTGTGTATTTTCCACCACTTGGGTCCCAAAGGAAGTAATCTTCTTCATCATAGCTTAGGGGTGTCGCCCCTTTAAGAAGCTACCTTAATTTGACCGATTGCACTTCCAGGTTTGCAGGGATCGTTAAGGTTTGCCATTCTTTCCATTCTCTCTGATTCCAAAGAGAGATTGAGTGTAGTGTATTTATACCTTTACCTCTTATCCATTTTTGAATTCCCTCAATTTCTAAGTGTGTTTTTAAAGGTTCTTCTCTCGTAATTCTATCATCCCAAATCGATATTGTTTTTCTGTTGCTTGGGATTTAGAAATATGATTGCTCATTGAGGGGATTGCATTTTTTACTAACTTCCAGACTTGGGTACACTGTCTTGATGGGATATTTCCATTCCACAAACTTCTCTTAGAGCTGTCCATGTATTTTGAGGCGAGAGTTTTTTCCCCCCAGCTCTCTTTTCCTATGATCAATCTCCATATTATTTTCATTCCCAAGGCAACATTCATGAGGCTAGGTAGTCGGATTGATAAGCCTCCTTGTTCATATGGTAATACTACTTGTTCCCACTTGACCAAACTAAATTTTTTGTTTTCTTGCTTCCCTCCTTGCCATAGAAAGCTTCTTAGGATTAACTCCATTTGTTTATGGGCACTTGCTGGAGCCAAGATTATTGCATATCGGTAGATTGAGAGGTTTCCATGAGTGCTTTGATTAATATCCCCCTCCCTGCCATATTTAGCCACATCATTCCCTAGCTCTGGATTTTGTTTTTCATTTTTTCAATCTGTCTGGTCCATATTTTAGCCTTCATGTTTTCTTCTGTGATGGGGAGTCCCAAATAGAACAAATGAGTCCATTTTTCCTGTATGGGGATGTCTAGGATTTTTGAAATCCTTTGCATGGTTCTGGGAGGGGTATTCCAACCATATATTCTGCATTTTGTGTTGTTTAAAAGCCCACCTGAAACCTAAAGGAAATCATCCAATATTCTTTTGAATCTTTTTGCAATTATTGAAGAGGCTCCTCCCAATAACAGAGTGTCATCCGCAAACAAGGAGTGGTTTATGGTCTTTAATCTTGCTATTCGAAGCCTACTGATATTTCTTTCTTTTCTTTGTTAAATTGCCTTGTATACCTACTTTAAGTGTCAAATTATTAAGTTGTAGATTTTTGGCCGAGGCAGATAATTTTTGGTTAAATTTTGATATCTTGTAACTGTGGTTTTTATAGTACATACTCAAATTCAATAAGAAAATGTATAATAATAATATTAATAATGCATTTATATTGTTTATTTAAGGAAAAATTCTGAACATATGTAAATATAAAATTAAAATAATTTATATTTATGAAATCAAATATAGGGAAAACATGATTTATCTTAACTCCATATCTACCAACCACCAAGGGATCAAATCTATTTTTACTCTAAAAAAGGTTTGCATCTCAATATATTTGATCCTTTGGGGGCTTGGTAATCTAGACTAGTTTAATTCCCCCTTTAAACATAATATATTTAACATGAATACCATGGGTCAATACCATGAAGTTATTTTTGTTTTAACTTAATTTTTTTTGATAAAGAAAAAATGTTTTAATTTTATTTTTTCTAATTTGACCAAGTCAAAATGTTGACATAATATAACATGTTAAGACAACATCCATTCATCTCATATTGTTATAAATTAATAATAATTTATGAAAATGAATAAGTGAAATATGAAGTAAGAGTAATGAGTTATAAGTGATGTTAAGAATAGGGAGAACTAAATAATTGAGTTCTATACCACTGTCTCTCTATATAAATAATTAAAGTATTTTTTATTTTATAAGGACAATAACCATTCAATTATAAAAACATGATTTGCAATAATATCATTGAATCAAAATAAAATAAATGAGTAAAATCCAAATAAAATAAATTAGTAAAATCCAGGACTAATAAACATGATCTGCAATAATATTGTTGAATCAAAATAAAATAAATTAGTAAAATCCAACACTAATGATTCATTTATGTATGAAGATTTTGAAAAAACTACAATTTAACTTTTCCACTTAATATATAAATTTGTAATTTTTCTAAAAACATAACATCCACATTTTCATGATACATCTCACATTACTAAGATTAAAAAAAAATCATAAAAATTAACTAAATTACTAATACTAAAGAATTGATATATAAGTTAAACATATATACATTTAAAAACACATGTAACACAATTCTTAACCATGGAAATTCTTATCTTAGAAATAGGCTTTGTTATAATACCATGGGCTAATACCATGTTTATCAATATCACATGTTCAAAAAAACCATAACTCATTTCATATGACATTTTTTTAATTAGTGAATTTAATTAAAATGATAGAAAGAGCATAACTAATTTTGAGATAAATCTCAACATTTGTTTTGTGATTATTACTAAGAATATTCTAGGATATTCTAGGGAGGTTAAGTCCCTACCATCCACCTAATAATTATTAATAACTAAACCTATTCCAAAATGGACACAGCTATGAAAGTAACAATTATGGGAGCCCTATTCCACAATAAACAAGCCTATTGATGTAATTAATAAAGTATAAAATAAAATATAAACAAAGTTGATTATAATTTGTGTTCGAGGAAACCAAAATTATAGTAAGTCAAAATATTAGTGTTTATTTTGTAACATTATAAAAATAAAGCTACATTTATATCTTTAATAGTAGTATAATATGAATATTTACTAGCACAACTATATAAATTTAGCTGTTGGTAAATGCCCATAATCATCAAAACACACACTTTATGATACATTTCACATTGCCAAGATTAATAAAAACATAAAAATTAATTAAAGCTTTATTTTAAATTATTATTAATAATTATAAAATATATATACATTTAAAAGAAAAGTCATACGATTTATAACTATGTAGATTCACTTATCATGGAGATTATTGTTAAAATACCATAGGCATGTTCATTTGACATTTTTTTTTAATTAATTAATTTAATTAAAAGAACATAAAGGGCATAGTAAGATATTCTCAAATATTTCATAAGAGGTTAAATCCCTTACCATCCACCTAATAATTATTAATAATTAAATTAAAATTCTATAAGCCTATTCCAAAATAGACACGCACCTAAAAAATAACTAAATTATAAGTATATTTTACTTTTTTTAATGAAACATTTATCATATTGCATTAAAATAGAGTTGGAAACAAGACTAGAACCTTTTACGTTTTTCAATGATTTTTAGAGGCTTCACTGTTCCATTACATTCATAAAAGATTTTTCTTGCCTTTGCGGGTTCTCTTAACTATAGTTCTACATTGAAATCTACCACACACTCTACAAAAAAACTCCTAAATACAAAACATATTTGAAAACACTCGTCATAGCTTGAGATTTAATAAGCACCAGATGGCCCAACTTTTGTTGTTGTGCCCAAATATTCCTTCGTTGTGTACACTTTCTCCATGCTCAATTGGTTCTCAAACCTTTGGATTTGACTGTCCTTTGTGTAGAAATTACGATGTAGATATGTAGCTACTCTTGAAAATTTAACCAAGATCACAAGACACAAACCTACTCTACTGCTCTGCGAAAAGTAATTCACAATCTAGAACAAAAATTTTAGACATGCAATAAGAAATCACACACATGCAACAAATATTTTTCTCGGGGAAAGCAAACTACTAAAAACCCCAATGCCTTCTTGCATTAAATCAGAAGAATATAGATGTATTACAATTTCTTTTCTCAACTGAGCACAACCTGCAAGTGCATAACCTATCTCTTTTCTCATGGAAAGGCTCTGACCCAGACTTAGTAAAATATTTACCTTTGCTTAAGCTCTTATTTCCTTGCGATGTTCCTTGAGGAATTAGGCCCCTATTATTTAGGAAATTCCTCAAATTGATTGCACAATTCCTTTAGGCTGATCCTTTGACTGCATGCAACACTTGTACGCTCAAGAATAGTCTACAACTAATGTTACACTACCTTGGAATCTCCACGTCAACTGGGTAACTCAAATTCTTTGCATGCACTAGCTATTTTGGGCTTATTGATCAATTAACTAGATGATCACTAAGTTTGACTGAAGTCCCACTGCTTAATTCACCTTCCACTAGTTCCTCCAAAAGTTGGAACTAGTTTAATTGAAAACAACCTGAGATAACTGATCTTGATTGCTACAATTTAACAATCACACATGAAAAACTGAAATTTAACTCCTTCAACTTGAATTTACAGAGTAAACTGGGTGACAGAAGCCATGTCACACGAGTTAACATTATCCAAGGTGTCAACTGATGTGGAAATTCAAATTTTCTCAATTTAATTAAGGAAAAATCAAATTGAGAATTTCTTGCTGCATTTTTCAACACTCCCTCTCAGCAAGAAAGGGATTATCAACCACCCCTATATTCCACATGTGGAACTTGAACTTCCCACTTGATAAGGCCTTTTTTCAAAATCTCAACATCTTGTTCCTCTATCCGAATGTACTACAACAAAATTATCCGCCTCTGCAAACAATCTCATAAATGGTGATACTTAATATCTATATGCTTGGATCGATCACGAAAAACATAATTCTCAAAGAGCTTGATGCAACTGTAATTATCATAGTAGATCACAGTTGGATCCATCATCTAACCAAACAATCCCACAAGTATATTTCTCATCCAGATCGCCTCACATGTTGCTTGAATTGCAACCATGTATTCTGCTTATGTTGAGCTGAGTGCCATAGATCTTTTCTTCCTGCTATACCATGAAACAATTGCGGACCCAACTCTGAAAATTCCACTTGATGTACTCTTCCGGTTTGATGGACTCCCCCGCCCAATCTGAATTTGTGAAGGCACACAAATTCACTCCTTTTGTTTGTCTGTACCATAGTCCAAACTGGGTAGTGCCTCTGAGGTATCATAGAACATGCTTAGCTTCCCTCCAAAATAATTTGTTTGGCCTAACCATAACTTGACTCAGTTGGTTGACTACATAGCACATATCTGGTAGTGTGTTCACAAGGTACATCAATGAATCCACTAGTTTCCGATAAATGGTAACATCCACTTCCTCACTTGAAGTGGAATCCTCCTTCCTCCATTTGGTCGCTATAGGTGTCTCCATGGGTTTGCAAATCTCCATGTGGAACCTCTGTAGTATCTCATTTTCATACTTGCCTTAAGAGACAAATAATTGCCCATCACCTTGCCATACTTCCAAGCCAAGAAAGTAGTGTATGAGACCCAAGTCCTTCCTTTCAAATTCTATTACAAGGTCCTCCTTGCAAGATCTAATCAAATTCTCATCACCAGTTAAAATCAAGTCATCAACATATAAGACAATTATCAACAATTTACCTTCTACCAAAATATGATAGAGGTTTGCATCAACTTCACTTTTGGTGGAGCCCAAACCGATGAGATAGATATCGATCCTGATGTACCATGCATGAGATGCTTGCTTGAGACTGTACAATGCTCGCTTGATTCTGCACACATGATACTCTCGATCAAAAGTCTCGAAGCCTTTTAGTTGCTCGATGTACACCTCCTCCTCAATAACTCCATTGGGGAATGTTGTTTTTACATCCATCTGGTGGATATTCTACCCCATCTATGCAACTAGAGAAATAATATAATGGATGAGTACCTTGCTACTGAGCAAAGGTCTCCTCATAGTCAACCCCCTCAACTTGAGAGTACCCCTTGGCCACAAATCTGGCCTTGTACTTTTCTATGCTTTCGTTTGCTTCTTTCTTTACATTGAAGATCCATCATGAACCCACAACTGATTTATGTTGGCCTTGGGACCACTTCCCAAACACTGTTATTTACAATGGATTCTTATTCCTCTACCATTGCATCAACCCATACAGGTTTCTCTACTGCTTCCTTTAAATAGGATGGCTTAGTCTCTAGAAGCTCAGTCATTAGATCCATGTAGCTAGAGTATTGATCTGATGACCTTCTCTGTCTGCGTTGATTTGAAGGAGCACCCACATTCTCCCTCTCATCCTGCACAAGTCTATAAACTTCCCTGGTTCTTTTCCCACCTTCCCTGGATGGTTCTACTTGAGTGGTTGTCTCCACTCTCTGCTCCTCAATTTGTGGCTACTCCACAACTTCTTGAGGTTCCTCCTTTGGAGCTAAAAGCTCCTCTTTCGGTGGGATCTAAACCTCCCTCTCTAGAGAGCACCACGTCACTTTCTCCTCATCAAAATTTACATCCCTTCACACAAATGTCATTCTGAGGGATGTCAAGTACACACGGTAGTTGTGAGGAGTTTCTGTGTAACTCAAAAATACCCCCAATTATGTTTTCGACTCTAGCTCCGCCCTTGATTCTTTGGAGACATGGCAGTAAAAAGAGGCTCCAAAAATTTGAATGTCCTGAAGTGTGACACATTCGAATTTTCCCCTGAGAAATCCTCCTCCACTGTAATCATGCCCAAAATCCGATTAAGACTCTTGTTCTACAAATATAATGTTGTGTTGCATGCCTTAGCCCACAAGTGTAGAGGTAGACCTTGGTCATGCAACATCACCCTTTCTAATCCCACAATTATACAATTCTTTCTCTCAACCACCCCCTTTTGTTGTGGGTTGTGGGGTGTTCTAAGCTCTCGTCGAATGCCTTCTTTTGCACATAATTTTTTAAATTCATTTGACATGTACTCACCTCGATTATCGCTCCTGAGAGCTTTCACCTTCTTTCTGGTTTCTTTCTCAACTAGTACCTTCAATTCTACGAACTTGGAGAATGTTTCATCTTTCTTTCGCATGAAGAAGATCCAACACTTCCATGAGAAGTCATCAATACAAATGACAAAATATTTGTTCCTGACAATGGAGGCTGTCTAGAAAGGTCCACAAATATCAGAGTGGATCCTTTCTAGTATTGCATGTGCTTTGTTTCCTCGATAATGGAATGTGGATTTTGTGTACTTCCCCAGAATACATCCTTTGCATACATCATGTTGCTCAAGTGCTCCTTTGGGGAGGCTTGTGGTTATCTGCTGCATGATCTTCAATGTTCCATGATGCAAATGGCCAAGTCTTCTATGCCAAAGTTCACTGACATCACAACTCTACAACTTCTCCGCCTTTTTGCTTAATGCAACACAATCCTCCACATCTAGCTTATACATGTTCTTCACATGAGCCCCAATTTGCTTCACTTGTCCCGTGGCTATGTGTTTTAGGAATGCCTTTCCTTTGTTGAATATCACATCATAACCATGATCTTCCAAAACTGCAATAGAGACGAGATTTTTCTTTAGGCCCGGAATGAACATGACATCCTTGAGCTTGAGGGGGGAGCCCGAGTCCCTCTAAAAGGTGACTGTACCAATACCAGTTGCGCTATACCTTTTGTCATCCCCCATCTCGATGTGCATCTACAAGTATTTCTCTTCCAGGTCATTGAAAAAGTCTATATTCCCCATCATGTGGAACGATACACCCGAGTCCAAGTACCACACACTTCCCATCATTGTGTTGGCCATGCATGTAATGAGGGTAAAGTCAAGCTCGAAATGTGAAGCTAAGGCTTCACCTGTTGCTCCTCTTGAGGTCTTCTTTATTTCCTTCTTGTGTGGACACTTCGTGGAATAGTGCCCAAACTCATGACAATGGAAGCATTTAATTTTGGACAAATCTTTCTTCTTTCCCCCTTGATTGGATTTTGGTTTGGATTGGGATTTATTCCATTTTCCCTTCTTTGCCTTTCCATCCAATGCAATTTTTCCTTCATCCTCGCCCATGGATGAAGTCCCATCTTTGGCGTTCCGCCTTATTTCATCTTGTACCAAATCATACCATAAGCGCTCTGAATTCGGTAGTTTCTCCCTCCCATTCACCAAATCTTGATAGTTATGTCAAATATTGGGAAGGCCCATAAGGGCTGGGCTTACTAAGTCTTCTTCAGGGATAGTAATAGTGTCATTCTTCTGCATCTTGATACTTGAAAATTTATCCTTGAGCACTAGCTTCCTATGATCACTATTATTCTCAAAAAATTTTATGAGTGCTTTCCACCTTGCAAACAAAGTTTATTTTCTATGGATATTTGAGACAATGTGATCCTCTACTCCCCCCAAGATTATTCTCCTCACTTTGGCTACATCTTTCTTCCACTTAGTAAGGTTTAGGGCATCAAATGCTTGAGGTTTTGCAACATTTGTGTTGATGTATTCTAGTAATCCATTGTCATCCAATATCGTGATATAGATCTTAGGGGCAAAGATCCAAGAACCAAGAATGCTAAGAGAGGAGGAGAGATCTAAGACAAGAACATTAATGAAATAATTCATGAGCTGAATACATCCAAAAACGAAATATGAAATGGGAAAACAAGATATATCATAAAACCCAGTGCTTTACTAAATAACAAGGAAAACATTGCTACATCTACGTTGTGTGGAAGGATGCCTTTTTTACAAAATGAGGGTCATTACTTATAGCCTTCGTAAGTTACAATACATGGATAATTACCATGGGTGGATACCATAGGTGGATACCATAGGTCAATACCACAAGTGGATACCATGGGTAAACACCATGGGTGGATGCCACTTTCCATTTACATCATTCCTCCCCCCTTAGGAAGCAATCGTACCCATTGCGTGAAGTTCCCTCCAGAGAAGCCTTTGTCAAAGATGAGTTGTCGATGAAAAAGTGCTATTGAAGACAAGGGTTTTGCATGGATGACTCATAACTGAGGGTTTGTGGATGGCCCGTGACTGTGATGCACAAAGATTCGAGGATAGAGAAACCCTGTAATGATTGTGTACCAAGTGTGAGGCCAAGCAAATGGATTTCGATGTCAAGAGTTTTACGTGGTTGACCCATAACCATGATGAACGAAGAGCCAAGGATAGATATACCCTGTAATGCTAGTGGGCAAACTGTGAGGTGGAAAATGTGTGGCCGAGCAAATGGACTTCGTTGGAAAATGGTTTTGTGTGGTTGACCCATAACCATGATGAATGAGGGTTAGAGGATAGATATACCCTATAATGAACCTCGAGATCAACTTCCAATCTATCTGGTAGAGATCTAGTGGCTTATCTTTGTAGATTCTCATAGGACCCATTGCAATAAATCTATCAAGGAATCTATGTGTGGGTATCCTGGTAAGAAGATCTTCACTTGTGTTGAAGTACATGAGTGAAGGGAATACCATCCAATCTTTGCATGACAACAAGGAATTTTGTGTATAGGTTTAAATAAGGTATTGGGCATACAACATGTTTGAAATTATATTTTTCAAGGTTCCTCTTCATTGTCTACATAAACCAAGCTTCTTGTTCAAAGTCAAACTCCAATGGAATGATTAACTATATTTTTTTTACTATTGGCTCAAGATCTACGAGAAGATGATTTTGCAAAAAATGAGCAACTCAAGAAATATTACGAAGATCATAACACATCATTGTCTCCATTCTCAAGTGTTGCACCTTGATAACAATCTGTGTGCCATCTTTCATTTGAAAATAATGTTCACTTGTTGGTTTGTCCTCAAAACAAAATGGTTTAGGGTTTCGCTTTGGTGTGTTAGGATCTGTTATAATTTATTTCTCCCATGGAATAACCTTTTCCCTGAAAACATACTTCTCTCGCAGGGCAAGGCACTCTATCATCATTTGACATACCTCCTCCTCCTCACCTTTTGGTGCATCAATGGGAGTGATTTTAAAACGTACAAGATTATCCTGCTCTGGCTCTTTCCTTGGAACATCTCTAGTTATTGGATCCGGTGGATGCATAGCAAGAAGGTCCCTGAATATGCTATGTGATTTCCTCATCACGGTTCTAGATTTCTGGTTCTGGTCTTCATCAACATTAACCAGATTTGGAGGAACAAGGGATGATGTTGTAATATCCATTCTTGTTTCAGATGTGCTATTAATCCTTCAGCCGCAACACCACCATTAGCATTACCATAATTGAAGTTTTGGTCATAATTGTATTCAAGTGGATGATCCTCCTCATTAGAATCTTCCATAGTTTCAAATACATTTGAAACATGTGTTTCGGTGTTGTCGGTCAAATTACTGATACCGCTGCCCTCTTTATAGAGCCTAGATGATAGAGAGATTGGCTACTTCCTTCCCGTCGGGTGTGGAGGTGTGGAAGGCCAGCGGGTATGCAAGCAATATTACTGAAGGAACTCATGAGATCCCTGCTATCATGAACAACATTAGACCAGGTTGCACTTGTGACATTGATCATTGAGCATGAGTTCCTGTAGTAGGCACTTTCTCTGTGATGCGAAAGGAAGACAAGTTTCCTCCACCTTCCATTCTTGTTGGGATCATTGCGGCTTCCCCAATATATGTCTTCAAGAAATATAGGTAGTGGAGGAGTTGGTGGTAATTCGTGTAGTACGACTGTGAAAATGTGATTAGATCAATTTACTTCTTTAAAGTCAATATTCTCCGCTCCAAATTTTGTTTCATATTTCACACTGTCACTTTTTGTATCAGAGCCAATATTCTCTAGTTTTGAGGCTACAACTGTGAAAGGTTTTAATATATTATATAGAGCTCAAACCATATGAGATGCAAAAACACTAGAGAGCTGAGGTACATGGTAGATGGAACAGTCTAGACGTAATGTAAGCATGGGTGTGATTGTTTCAAGCCCATCACGCTTTTTCTTCTGGATAACAAAAGGATGAGGCTCCATAACTTCACTAAACATATATTCAATGCATGTCGTTTTTGAGAGATGGGATATAGCGAGGTGGTCATATAAGCCCTGATCACTGACAAAGATGATACCAAAGCGTGCAATGTTAGTGGCAAGCCACTGCCCGATGGTGAAGATATTCTGGTTGCAGGACATGTGAGGGATTATGTAGGTCAATTCCACGTAGTTGCAGTGCCATCGATGATGAGGCCCCATGCCATAAAACGCCAACACCATCCTGCAGGGGGGCGTTGCAAGGCAAGTTCCTCGTCCACTAAATATGTCAAAGTTTCCCCTCTCAAAATAGTGATAGCTCAGCCCCATGAGGTTGCCCCACGCCTCCAAATTATCGATGAACACCTCTTTATCGAGCAGATACATGAGAGTGATATTGATGTTGGACTATGTTCCCACCTTCCATATGTTTCCCATCCTAATGTAAATTGTGTAAACTAAGTTCCCTTCATAGTTGTTTGAATCTCCATATATAATGGCTAACGAAAGAAGGCAGAGCACGAGCAAGATTATTCTTTGGGGCAACCATGGATCTTAGCTATGTGAGAATAGATGTGGGCCTTTGTCGAAGAAGATTTATTTAGAGTGTTGACAAAGATGAGCAAGCGGGAAGGGAGGTTTTCCTTGCAGATTGGAGGGTCAAAATCATGGTTTCGAAGATCTTTCCGTTGACATCGAGCTTCACTTTGCGATTCGATCCCTCACCTGGAGGAATGACATCGTGGCTCAATCGTATGCCGCTGATGGGGACGAAGGTGATTCTCATTACTAGAATTAGGATGAAGATTATGAATAAACCATAGTGCTTTTGTAGTTGGAGCGGGATTAGCTCTTGAAGATCCATGGCTTAATCATGGGGTTCTCAATAGGGCAACATGATTTTCACCCACCAAAGGATTGAAATGTATGACCCCAAGCTATACTGTGTGATGGGGAGCTGAAGCAAAGAGGTCACACAAAGAAGGTCAGAGAAATTGAACAGGCGAGTGACTTCCTAGATCTGTTGGCTCTAATACCACTGATCCAGATCTTGAGGGCTAAGATACAGGAACCAAGAATGCTAAGAGAGGAGGAGAGATCTAACAAAAGAACTTTAATGAAATAATGCATGAACTAAATACATCCCAAAATGAAATATGAAATGGGAAAACAAGATATATCATAAAACCAAGTGCTTCACTAAATAAAAGGGAAAACATTGTTACATCTACATTGTGCGGAAGGATGACTTTTTAACAAAATGAGGTACATTACTTATAACATTCATAAGTTACAATATCATGGGTAAATACCATGGGTAGACACCATTGGTGGATACCATGGGCTAATACCATGGGCAGATACCATGGGTAAACACCATGGGTGGATGCCACTGTCCATTTGGATCATATTGCCTCCATGTGATCCTTCCATGCAACAAAATTAAAGGTGCCTTCCAAGGCATACTCTAGCCTTAGTCCATTGAAGGCCATCTTCTCAGCTCTGAAGAAATATTACTGCACTGAGCTCCAAAATTGAACCTCCTGAGAACAAATTTGAATTCTTGCTGTAGTATGAATCCTGCTCTGATACCATGTAGAAATTAGAATGTAGATTTGCAACTACTCATGAAATTTTAACCAAGATCATAGGACACAAACCTACTCTACTACTCTGTGAAAAGTAGCTCACAATCTAAAACAAAAATCTTAGACATGTAATAAGAAATCACACACACCTGCAACAAGTATTTTTCCCAGGTAAAGAAAACTACTAAAAATCACAATGCCTGCTTACATTAAATCAGAAGTATAGAGATGTATTACAATTGCTTTTCTCAACTGAGCACAACATGCAAGTGCAAAACCTATCTCTCTGCTCATTGAAAGGCTCTAACCCAAACTTTGTCAAAATTTTTCCTTTGCGTGAGCTCATATTTCCTTGCATTTTTCCTTGAGGAATTAGGTCCATATTATTTAGGAAATTCCTCAAATTGATTGCACAATTGCTTCAGGCTGATCCTCTAACTGCATGCAACACCTGTACACTCAAGAATAGTCTACAACTGATGTTACTGCCTTGGAATCTCCACCTCAACTAGGTAACTCGAATTATCTGCATGCACTAGCTATTTTGGGTTGATTGATCAGTTAACTGGATGATCACTGAGTTTGACTAAAGTCCCACTACTTAACTGACCTTCCAATAGTTCCTCCAAAATTTGGAACTAATTAACTGAAAATAACCTAAGATAACTGACCTTGATTGCTATGAATTATCAATCACACATGTAGAACTGAACTCCAACTCCTCCAACTCAAATTTACTAAGTAAAATGGGTGACACAAGCCATGCCACACAAGTTAACATCATCCAAGTTGTCTGTTGATGTGGAAATTCGAATTTCTCAATTTAATCAAGGCAAAATCCTATTGATAATTTCTTGTTGCCTTTTTCAAAGCTTTTTTAGCTTGCAAGTCTTTTTGCTTGAACTCAGACTCGTTGTTGATGTGTGTCTCCATTCCACGCTTTTTGACGTTCAAAACTATAATATTTGCTTCCATGATTGCCAAATTTTTGTCTAATTTACTCTGCAACCATTCACACTTCTCCAATTATATGATGATCATGGAACTTATATAACTATCAGGTATATTGGTACATATGTTATAGAGAATATGGAAAGAGAAATGGAAATTGGGAGAAATATGGATGAAAAATGTGAAGTTTGAAATGTATATGTGACCCCTGTGAAGAAGAGTCACATACATACACGAGTCTTGTGATAAAAAGTCACGTACATAATCCAAACCATGGAAATATGAGTATCGGTGGTCATAAACATGGTATTTTCCCATAGTAATTGGGGTGACACCGTTTGTTTGGTCCCGTCAACAAATACTAACAACATTACCAAGGGATTTAACTAAGGTGTTGGCTAAGGAAAAAAGCTATATAAGGAGATAAGAGATCAAGGTGTTAGGTGTGCAAGAAAATGAATTATTTATGTGTGATTTGATCTGAAACAAAAGTGCACCAGGAAGTAAGGAGAAGTCTTAGATATGAAATATCTGAAGATATGTTAATATATATGCTAGATTTATTTGCTTGTTACAAATGTTTAAGTAGCTAAGAATGACAAATGTGTGGTTATAGTGATGTTGAGTTTTGTATGTGTTTTCAGAGGTCTATAGTTTTGACAGTGAAGGTTGCAGAATGTGAGTTATGTTTGCAAAAAAGGTATGTTTTAGTAATTTAAGATATGTATTTTGGTTTTCTTTTGGATAGTCACATACATAAACGAATCTGGTTTAGTACTATCGCGTATAAAGTCTGTGATAATTTATTCAGTATGTTGAAGTATATACACGGGTGTTATGAATGGTAGTAGCGTATATACACAAATCTATTTTATAGAAGTCACGTATATATACTAGGGTTTGCAATTCCTATTTAATGATGATAGTTGATTAGTTCTATTATATTTGTTGTTGTCTGTCAATGATGTCTATTTGTATATGGAAGTATTGATTCGATTGGTTGTGCATTGATTTGTTTTGTTTGCAATGGTTGATTGAGATTGGTTTGCTTCAACATTTAGTTGGGTTACATTGCTTCAATGATTTAGATTTTGAGACTCAATATTTTAATTTAGTATTGAGAATAATTTTGGGTGTGGGTCCAGTTTGAAAATATGATGAAAGGTGGCCTACAAGTTTTGATCTTTTGAGACTGGTGGATCTAGTCTGAAATATTATGAATTGTGGTCCACATGAGGTGTTGAGAGTTGGAGCCTTCAATAAGGGAGTTGAAGCTTCCTTCCAGTGGTAGCTAGTAAATTTGTTTATGGGATAGGTGCTCCCTTCTGGTAGGAGTTGGTGTTACACTAAAATTTGTCACCATGACTATCTGCAGTTAGTATGGCTCCATCAACAGTCATACTATCCTCCTTGTCAAGCCTTATACCTCTGCTCTCCATGTCAAACTTCAAGAAAGAGAGAAAGTCATTAAAAAACATG
>APFE031126339.1:3561-17990 GCA_000404065.3 Pinus taeda
TGATCCAGATACTCCAACTCCCGTGATCTCTTAAAGGGCCCTGTCCTCCTCGAACTTCACATCCCGTCTGACAACAACTCTCCTCTGTGCAAGAATGTAAATCCGAAAGGCCTTTGAGGTCTCACTGTAGTCCACAAAGATACCCTTCTCTGCGGTGGGCTCTAGTTTGGTCCTCTTCTCCTTGGGTATATAGGAGTATGTAATGCATCCAAAGATATGAAGATGACCAATATCAGGCTTCTTCCCAGAGAAAGCCTCCTCCGGAATCATGTGCCCCAAGGCACGATGCGGAATCCTGTTCTGCAAGTAAACAGTTGTGTTGCAGGCCTCTGCCCACAAAAACAATGGCACCCCCTGATCATGTAACATGGCTTTGGCAGCCCCTATGATGGATCTGTTTTTCCTCTCCGCAACCCCGTTCTGCTGGGGGTTGTAAGGAACAGTGAACTCCCTCCTGATGCCTGCCTCCGCACAATAGTCAACAAACTCTCCAAGGGTGTACTCTCCTCCATTGTCCGACCTCAGGGACTTGATCTTCCGACCTGTCTGTGTCTCCACAAGAGCTCTGAACTCCTGAAACCGCTTGAAGACCTCACTCTTGGTCTTCAAGAAATAATCCAGGTCCTCCTGGAGTGATCATCAATGAATAAAACATAGTACTCATATCCACTCAAGGAAACATGAGACATTCGACCGCTCACATTAGAATGAATCAAATCAAGTATCCCAGTCGCTCTGCTGTCACTGCTGGGAAAAGGGGATTTGGCAAACTTGCCCATAGCACATCCTCTACAAGTATCAAAGTGATCAATACTGAAATCTGGCATACCTGTAGTGATCTCCCGCAAGGTCCTTAAGGCTCCATGATACATATGTCCCATCCTGCGGTGCCAAATCTCACACTGCTCAGAACTGCTAGCTCTGCTGTCGGTACTACTACTCAATGCCAAAAGGGGCTGGAATGCAAACCTGTACACCTTTGCATGGCGTACACCTATCACTCTAGCTGACTTAGCTGGAGCGCCCTGGGATACATCAACACCTGTCCTCCCCTGAACAGTACCTCATATCCTCTGTCCTCCAAAGCTGAGACAGATATGAGGTTCTTCCTCATCCCTGGCACATAAAGAACCTCTGTCACTTTCAAGGGAGGTTTGGACTCCCTCTGAAATGTCAGTGTCCCCACCCCGACTGCTCTAACAACTCTGTCATCACCGAGTACTACCTCTACATCAGTGTCACTCTTTGAAAGCTCCGAGAAGTACTCACGGACTCCTGTCATATGACGTGAAGCCCCACTGTGTACATACCAGATACCTGTAGATGCTCCGCTAATCGAGAGAAAAGCATGCTCCCTCTGAACCTGTATGGCAGGGGATCCTGCACTAGAGGACTCACACGTAGTGAACGCAAACTCCCGGTCAAAACGACCTGCAAAGTCCTCAATCTCTGCTGAAGCTGCCAAACTCTGGTCTTTCCCCTTCTTCTTCTTCTTCTCCGGACACACAACTGCATAGCGTCCCATCTTTTGACAATCCCAACACTTCACCTTGGAATAGTTCTTCTGTGTGTTTACCTATTTACCTTTACCTTTGCCTTTGCCCCCACCACAGCTTGTGGAAGCCTGCTTCTTCCCTTTGCCTTTCTTGCCTCCTACCACCAGTGCTACATCCTCATCCTGCTCAACTGGCTTGGCTGCCCCAAGCTGACCTTTCCTGATCTCTGTCTGAATGCAATCATCCCAAAACCTCTCCCATGTGGGAAGGGTCTCACGTGCACAAACCCATCAGCAAAGTTCATCCATGAACGGGGGAGGCCATTTACCGCAATCCGCACCAACTCAGTGGGTGGAATGGCCTCTCCAATCGCTGCCAACTCATCTCTCACATTAGTAATCTTAGTGAGATATTCAGCTGCACTATCATTTCCCATCTTAATGTTCTTCAGTTTCTCCTTCAGAACCATTTTCCGGTTCTCATTGGTACTCTGGTAGAGATTGGACAATGCTGTCCACATCTCTGGGCATTGCTCTTTCCTCTCACATGAGGAATGCAATGGTCTTTGATTCTGTCTAGAATCAGCCTCTTACCTTTGTTGTTCTTTCTATTATAAGCAGCCAACTGAGTAGCATCAGTAGGCGCAACAACAGGGGTTTGAGTGGTATGCACCATGATATCCCAGACTTCTGCCTCCTCAAAGATACTCTGCATTCTCTCCTTCCAAACGCTGTAATTTGTATGTCCATCCAACATATCCTCCACCCTCAATCCCAATGACATCCTGCTGTCCTAAAACTGAAAATAGCACTGTTGTAGTAAAGATAAAACCTGTTGTTTATGAAAAATCAACTTGCTGGAATTTTCTGAGTGAAAAATCAGCAGCTGTAATTTTTCTCTTTTGCTGTCCCAAACTGCCCTTCAGCACTCAAGCTCTGATACCATGTTAAAATTTATGTTTTCCCACCCCGGTTTTCAGTTTCTCCTTATTTCTCCCATGTAGTTAAATGCTCTTTCCCATAAACATACATTCAACAGACTGGAAAAAATAAATTTGCTGAAAACACAAATTCTGGAAAATTTACAGAACGCTGGAAATTGCAGAAATAAAAATCAGCAATAATAAACAGCCATTAAAACACATTAAAACACTGATATTTTTTGTCAACGTGATCCTGGAAAAACCCCCTACAACTCTTGGGGAAAACCAGTTTGAGAGCTCTTCTTTATTTTTGAAAAAAAACCTTTTTACAGCAAGAAAATTTCAGCAAAAATTACAGCAAAATAATTTTTTTCAGCAATGAAGGTCACATAGTATAGATGGCCTTCAAGAGATTTATCATACATGGGTCCACATCCATCGTCATGAATGAGGTCTAGTATTTCTTGAGACCTTGTGTCACTACTACTAAAAAGTTTCCTAGTATTTTTTCCCAAAGCACATCCCTTGCAAACTCCATCATGGTCCTCCTTAAGGTTGGCGATGCCCTTCACCATTTGACTTAGAGAGGGAAGTATCTTGTAGTGAATATGTCTATGCCAAAGCTCGATGGGACTAATCTCCACGTGAACAAGGGCTTGAGGGGATGGTGTAATAACTCTATATAATCTTCCTTCACAAATCCCAATAACCCTTGCTTTTTCAAAACTTGAATCCTCTCCCTAAATCAAAACTTTACCATCTACAAAAGCAACCCTATCTCCTTTATCTTTTAAACAAGAAATGGAAAGCAAATTCTTTTTCAAACCTGGTACATAGAGAATGTTGTTGAGATGTAGCTTTCCTCCACTTTCTCGCTCCAATGATGTAGATCCAAGGCCCTTGACTACATAGTTGTTGTTGTCTCCAAGCTCCATTGAATGTGATGATGAACCGTTTGATAGAGTTTGAAGTTCTCCACTGTCTCCTATCATTTGTCTTGAGGCTCCATTATCAATAATCCAAGCATTGTCATCATCAAGTGTATCTGTAAGTGCAGCAAAGAATCTTTCACTCTTGACTCGCCTAGTTAGATTGTAGATTACCCTTACACCAAATGATAGCCAACAAAGTGATCTTCAAATAGTCCTTCCTTCACCTTAGCCCTAACACCATGTTGAGAAATCAAGGCAAGTAGATATTAGGGTTTGATTCCTCTTTTCTTGACAATTACTAGTGATGTGTGTTGGCTTCTTTTACTTCCTTATTGCGTTATCTTTCACAAAGCAATTACCAAATCAAAAGTGCATGAAGATCACAAGAACAAGGAACACAAGATATAGGCTCTCAACTAGGGCAAAACCCCTATAAGGGGAAACACAATCAAACTCTTCCACTAGCAAATGCAAATGAGACAATCCAAGACCCTTTTGACCTAGACAATGACCTCCTCCAATCACCAAGTCAACCCTTCCTTCAAGTAGATGACCTCTGCCAAAATCTCCAAGTGTCAGCGTCACAAATGCAGCGTCAATCCAAAGTTCCCCCCCCCCCCCCCACCTTCAGAATTTCAGACCTGCAGCTACTTCAAATTTTAGCCCTTGCAACTTGACCAGAAACCCTAGAAAACTCGCACATGTGAGAGAGAGAGATGCTCCAAACTTCGATTTTGCTTCTTCCTTGAATTAGGTCTTCTTTCCTACAATTTGCTCCTCTTTTTCGTCCTCTTTCTCTTGTAGATCGAACATGTTGAGTGTGTGCAAAATGAGTCGAAATCCTCTTCTATTTATATTGCTTTTGTTGGGTCGAATAGCCTTAGTTTGGGCCAACTTCATCAAGGTAGGGCTGACTTGGTGAGGAGGTGACAAATGACACTTTTGACTCAAAAATAATTTTCTTTACATGATACAAATGCCCAAGAAGGTCTAATAAATGTGACAATGACTCTTATGACTCAAGACAAAACCTAAAAGCCTTCAATGGAGGCTATGACATAGAAAATAAATGAAAGAGCATGAAACCCATGCTTCAAATTAATTTTTCTTTTACAATAAAATTTCTTTTTATATCATGACTCAAATACAATTATCAAGACTAACACTAGTTACATTCTTCAACAATGTCCAACATCACTCCCTCTCAACCAAAGAGGATATCCCTATTCCCCCTTGACTAGGGAATAGATCCTAGCTCCTACCTAAGGAGACTCCTTTACTCCCTCTCAAACCTAGAGGAGATTCCAAACTTCCTTTCTATTTGGGAAGTCAACACCACAAGCCATATAGCTTGTCTTCGTAAGAGTATCAGCTACCAGTTCTCCATAGCTACCTAGCTCCCTCTTTTCTCTGCATCTCATTATATCAGACTTGCTTCCTTTCAAAGTACCATGGAGCCATCATCACTCTTCAATCTTGTGACAAGATCCAGATTATTTTTTCTAGCTCATCACTTTCATCATCGACATCAAAGATGTAATTGCATTGAGCCTTTCCAAACTTCAAGTTTATTATAGCTTCCTCATCAAAGTGATCTTCTTTGACCTTCAGGTTATCTTCTCGCACTGCTACCTTTTAAACCCAAGATGGACACATCTTCACTTCACAGTTGCTAGGTACCAGATGTTGAGCTTCTCTCAACATTCTTCATACATTTCCATCCATATAGTTGATCTTACCTCAACTGTCATCATGTATTCCAACAACATTCTTCTAGGTAAAAAATAATATGTTAGCCAAATAACCAACAATAATTAAAAATAGACTTGCCTCCTTGTAATGACCTTCTCGGCCAAATATCAACATCCTTATGCTCCATCTCCACTTGAATCTTCCTTCATGCATTAGAGTGCCCAAGGATTGAACTCAATAACCAAGTTACAACTTTTTCTTCCGAAGATTATACTGGATGTTAATCATTATTTTAAATATTCCGAAGAAAGTCTTAATCTTTTATACATCATCAAATAATTCAAATTCTTCCTTTTAAACATCACACAATCATACAAGCATGTTACAAGATTTTAATCATTATTTTACATATTCCGGAGAAAGTCGTAAACTTTGTATACATCCTTAAATAAGTCAAACTCTTCATTTTAAACATCATACAATCATACTAAACATGTTTCAATATTCTACATGAATCTTATCTAAGAGTCACTTTTAATGTGCATTCCTATGCTTCTTATTCCATCATCTAGCTATATATATCTCACAAAGAGCATGCATCTTAACCCATTGCATTCCTTCATCCCTTTACTAGTGTTGTTTCCACATTACATGGAATGTATACTAACTTTGTCATAGTGCTTCTCCCAAGAACTTCCCATAATGATGGTTCTTCCCGGATCATGATGATCCACCTAAGCAAGGTGGCTACCTCTAACATAATGTTAGATAATGCCTGGATGACCAATATGCAAAATGGCTTATATATCTATTCTTAAAGACTAGATGATTTAACAAAGCAATCTTAACCAAGTAGATTCTACACATGCTTCTCTCTATGATGTTATGCAAAATCAAGGCTCTTCTAAAGTAAACAACAATGCATACTATCCTAAAGGAAAGACCAATTTTACCAAGAACCTGAGAAACAAGATGCCTTCTTTAATAGTAAAGATCTTTCACTTCTTCTTTCTTCAGCTTCTTCTCAGGTTCTCCTATTCCTCAACTATGTGAGCCTCACTTCTTTCCTTTCTCTTGTTGTTTTGTTGGATTGGACAGTTCCTTTTATAGTATCCATACTCATTGCACTTAAAGCATTGAACCTTGGACATATCTTTCTTCTTGGACTTCCCAAATTTTCATTTCTTCAGCTTCTTGAGTTGAGCTAGAAAGGCTTCAGACTACTCATTTGATCCAATGTCATCTCTTACCTCGATCCTTGATTCTTCCAAAATGCATTGTGCCCACAACTCATCAAAGGGAGTTGAATCTTTCTTAAAGCAGATGTTTGTTGCAAAGTTGTTCCATTCTGGTGGCAATGCATTTAATACACAAAAGGTCATTTCTGAATCAAAAATTTTCCCTCCAAGCCATTGCAAGTGATCTCTTAATTGAGGGATCTTCATTAGAAAGGATGTCATGTCTTCATCCTTTGATTTCTTCATCTTGTATAGTTTATTTTGCAAAGACATATTTTGTCCTGATGTACTTATAGAGTACAAGTTCACTAGCTTGTCATACATAGCCTTGGAAATTTTCAAATTTGCAACAAATGGAACAAGAGGACCTTTAATGGATTCAACTATGATCCTTTGTTCCCTTATTTCCCCTGTCTTGTACTTTGCTAGTTCATGAGTCTTGTCTTTGCTAGGTTCACTGATTTCCCCAATTACATATTCCATTACCTCATGCTCTATCAGTGCCAGGTCAATCCTTTTCTTCCATTCTAGATAATTTGATTCTCCAACGAGAACCCATATGACCAATAGATTCAGACATAGAGTAATAATATGATACTTACTTGATAACCAAGATTCTCTTCTTCCTTGATGATGTCTTCAACCTTTCTTGATGCCTTCAGGACCTTTGAAGAAACTTCTATAATGTCCTTAAAATATGTTCCCTAGGATTCTTCCAATAACTACTTTCAAGAGAGATGAATGATAACACGATCCTTTTGATGCTTTCTTCAAAGATGCCTTCCAATGAGCCTTTAAATAGATCTCCTTTTTTCAAGAAACAACCTTTCTTGTAGTCTTCCTTAGATGAGAGCTTGATTGATCTTCTTCAATGTACAAACCCTCCTTCTAGATCAATAGGTCTTCTACTTCTTTTCCCCTTGACAAGCAAACCTTTCTTTGTGCCCACAACATGAGCATTCAAGCTACCTTCTTGTTCACCTTAGCTCTGATACCATGTTGGAAAATTCAAAGTGCCAACTTATTATATCAATTTTCCTTAACCTTAATACTTGCTTGTGAACTTACTTAGTCTTCTTGTGTTCTTTATTTAGATCTCTTCATCAAACAAATATCAAGAACAGAAATAGCAACAACTGAGGACATAGAAATTAGGCACTAAGCCAAGGCAAAACCCCGCCAAGGGGAAAACCCAGAAAAACACTTCTCTTCTTATAGAATTTGCTTCAAATGAGACAACAAAGACTTAAAGCCTAGACCAAGTCCTCCTCCAAGTACCAAGTCGTCCCTTCAACAAGTTCTTCTGTGATTATGTGCTAACTAGCTTCAACCTGCAATTTCGACCTACCAACTTTAATACTGCAACTCAACCTGCAATTTTGTCCTACAACTTTGGCCCTTGTTGCTGTTTCAAAAACCCTAGTTCAGCTTCTTGAGACCTTCCTAGAGCAAGACAACTCCTCCCAAAGTCAATGAGATCAAGATAGACTATTCTTCTTTCCAACAACAAGATAATGCACTTCATCTTATTTCAACTCACTCCTGTAATTTCGGCCCTTCTTCGAAGTTGCAGAAACCCTAATCCTTCGAACATATGAGAGAGATTGAGCCCAAAAACTGTTGGAAATACTGAGAGGGGGGGTGAATCAGTATTTTTTTTCCCGACTAGTGTTTTACCAGTTAAAACATTTATATTCAGAACACAAGATGAACAACAAGAATAAATGCTTTTATTAATATAATCTTTGCAGTAAAATAGATACAATATATAGATGGTTGCAATCAGTTGCCAAGCACCAACATGGACTTTGGTGAGGCTCCAACCTCCAGAGCTCCAACTCTATTTCGCCAAGGTACCAATCTTGGACTTAGGAGCACCAACTCCTAAGGACTTCAATCCTTCCATTTCCTAAGACACATGTCCCAAGGACACCTATCCTTCCTACTTCTGAGGCATCAACCCCAAAGACTCCAATCCTTCTTACTTCTGAGGCACTAGCCCCAAGGACTCCAATCCTTCTTGCTTCTGAGGCACCAAACCCAAGGGTTCCGACCCAATCTTGTCAAGGCACGTTTGGTAGTAATGTTCTGCTCTCAAAACTCTTCATTACTGAGTTTTGTCTGTTTACAGCGTCACTGTAGTCTCCATGCTACAGCATCAGTGACAACCAGTCTTCTCATGAAGGAATCTTTACAACTCTTCATATAGTCCACACAGAATATCCAATAGATGACCTCTGATCATATCTCGACACAGCGTTAGTGAGTCCACTATAGCTGCACTAAACTCTACCTAAGAACCTGCTTTCTATTCAAGCATATGTTCTTATTGTCAAAGTGAATGCTTCAACATGACTGTTTCTATGTTGGCTACTTCTGCCTTCAAACAATGTTAGATAAAACTCTATTCATTACATCACAGCATTATACTTCAGACTGCATTGTATACCTGATTAATTCTTTCACGGAGTAACACAATTAGTTGAGAAGCTCACCCTTCGAATGCCTCCTTTCTTGTTGGTCCTTCGGCATTTTTTTTGTTCTGTTGGACCTTGTTGCTGCCTCTATGTCCTCTAGCTTATTTTAACAACATAGTTGCTACACTTAACACCCCTTATTCTCTGTTTTTGTTGTTGTATACGCTCCTGATTCCTCCGACTCTCCATTTCCTCTTTTCGCTGGCTTTTTGGCTTCCTTAATGCTCGCTTATCCTATCAGCTTCCTCCTCGATCGTTGTCATTTCCTCTGCGCTCGCCTGCTTCTTCGGCTTCCCGATTTTCGGTTTCCCATGTGTATTCGAGCGTTCCAATATTCATAGGACATGTCAAGAGGAAGAGAGGTCGTATTACAAAGAAACATTGCCTATTAAAGATATCAGAGAGATCCCTTTTTTTCAATAACGTTCATACACAGGACTTCAGTGCTTACGGAGGCTTTCATTTGGAGAGACTGTACCATCAGGGCGAGCCCACTTCACTTTACCATCACAATCGCAATTGGCATCGTTCCACCCTACTGAACTATTGGAATTGTTATTATAGGCTTTTGGCCTAAAAAACCCCGGACAATACAAATATTTGAATTACACAGGAATACACGAACAAAATTTCCCTGAGCGCTTAAGGTCGGACTTCAAAAACATTACGCCAGCATCTAAAACTGCATCGGGTCCACTCCTCCACAACTTTATCGCAATCGGCGCTTTAGTGTGGCAAGGCTTTATAATATATGCGATATGTGACAGATGCGATAATAGATTAGCTTATATTGCAATGGTGTAGTCGGGTCCGTGTTATTATCGCAATCGCAGTTTTAATGTGACAAGGCTTTAAGCGTTGCAATACATAACTCCCGATATGACGGACGCGATATTATTATAGACTGTTTTTAATGCCTCCATCGAGTCCATATATATATATATATATATATATATATATATATATATATATCGCAATCAGTGGTTCGGGGTGACAACGCTTTATACATTGTGATGGTCACTTCCGACATGGCAAACGCGATATAGCATTAATTCAATTGTAATGTTGCATCGGGTCCGCAACATTCATCGCAATCGGTGCTTGCCTTTGCCGGTGGTCTGAAACGATATCGTTGATCGCTATTGGCGATTGCAATGGACCGCTTAGCACTTTATAACTCCCGCTCCCGAAGTGTTGATGCAATATACGTCGGCGATCGCAAAGGTTCAGGTCTAGACCTTAACGTAGACCACTCCCTTATAGTTATGCGATAATATGTGTCGGACCCGATAGGACTCAACACTCCCGTGCATAAAATTTCAAGTCCACTTTCCCGACTTCACTAAGTGTTTTAGCGTGATTTCTCTGTGTAAAAAACATTTGGCGATAAACAAGTAAATACACAGGGGTGATGCTATATGAGTTCTACGGACCCAATAGCGTTAAAACTTCCGCCTCCGATAGTGTATTTACAATACACCCAAGTCTCCCGCCCCCGATAGACTCTATTTATGCTCCTCCAATATGGCTCCTCTTGCTCCAATGTGGCTCCTCAGGCTTGGCAGTGTCTTTCAAAGACCTCTTGTTTGCTCTGATATTATGCAGTAGCTTTGATATGTCACCTTTGTTAACTTCTCCATCAACAGACTCTTGCTTATGGCTTGGCTATCCTGATGGCCTTGCTCCTGTCTCTTCATGGATCTGCTCTGCTTCCCCTTGGCTTCATATCATCATCTAGTATCTAGAATATTGCCATATTGATATCAAGGACAACCTAGGTCAACAATCTCCCCCCTTTGTTATTGATGGCAATAATCTTCTTCTCTCCCCCTTTGACATCAATGGCAAAGGAGTGCTCTGGGACTCCCCCTATCTGACTGCTTTTGTTCTTCATGAATGATAGATTTTTATGGGCCTGTGGCTCCCCCTGTCATATTGTTCTTCTTCTTTTTACTCAAGATAGAAGGATTGATGCTTTTTCATCAATTAGCACATTATTCCCTCTTTGTGTCTCAGAACTACTCTATCATGGCTTCAACAATGCTTAAAGATGCTCTACTTCAATGCTTTCAATCAAATTGCAAATAGCCATACACCAAGTGTCCAAATCCAGGTTTTTATGCTTCAAACCATATTGTTGTCTCCACAAGCAGAATTGAGAAACCTTCATAGTCTGAATCAAGAGAAAATGCCACTGAAATTTTCTTTCTTGTTATCTTTCTTCAGATCTGAGTTCCTCTGTGTCTTTGTGCTTCTCCTTGAGTCACTGCCATCCAGCATTCAACATCACTGCTTTTGGATGAAATGGTGAGAGGTTGTGCCTTACTGTTGCTATATTTTCTCAGTGGCCAATCTTAGCATAAGTTATATTTGACTTCACCACATTCTCCTTTCTATGAGCCATCTTTTCCTTGTGTTCTTGTACATATCTCAGCAAGTTATTTCCTTAGCAGATTTTGATATCCAATATGTGACTGTCTTTTAAAATCATTATGTTGATTTGCATCTTTTGTAATGCTTCAGCTTTGTTATATGCTGCCAGCTGCTCTTACTTCAAACTCCATTCCAGATGTTTATTTTTGTTTGAAGGTTGCCTCTATTAGTGTCCATAATTTATCTATTCTCACATTAAATCCCTGAGTCAAGACATTTAGCACCTGTAATATCAGCACCATAGTTATTTGCCCTATTTCTCTAGCATTAGATGACTTTCTATGTTGCTCCAAATACTACTTGGTGATTAAGTGAAGGCATCCTTAACAATAGTCCAAAGAATGGTTACAGGATCATATTCTTCAATGGAGTACCCCTGAGAAATGATCTTTATCAAAGAATGACTGTTAATATAGCTCAACAAGGATTTCATAGGGACCCTTTCACTAATAGCTTCTGCAATAATTATCAATAATCACAGGCTCCCCCTAACTATAAGCATCATCTCTTTTGGCAGAGTTTTCCCATCAAATGCTTAGATTGTCAAAATTCAGGCCAATGACACATGTTGTTGGCTGGAGAGTTCAAGGGACTGTCTGATTGTATTTGCTTCCTTCTCCATACTTGTGTAACTTTCTCCTTTTGCATGGTTCTAGCTTATGTAAGAGCCCAAGTTAAGTTACAATTTCGTGCGATGTGACCAATGTTATAACACTTGAAGCATTCTACATTGTTCATGAATAAGAATTCATGATTTATTCTTGCAAAATTGTTTCTTGGAGATTGTTGGGAACTATAATATCTATCTCTATGAGATGGTTGGGGACCATAACATCTATCTTTATGATATGCTTTACAGTCTTTTGCCATGTGACCAAAGTTTGTACAAGAATAACAATAACCAAAAAAATGAACTTTGGTACCTGGGAGATGGAGATTTCCTTGATGTACTTCTGAAGCCCTTCTACCTTGAGATCCTTTGATGATAACCATTGCCTCTCGCATTTTTGACATCAACTACATTCCTTCTTGGAGCAAGATTTCTTCTATTGTAGCCTTGATTTTTCTCCTTGCCTTTGCTGGAACTGGGAGCATCACCATTTCTTTCTAGCTTCTTCACATCCCTTTTGTTTAAAGCATTTTCATTCTTGTTTGAGGATTCACCTACATACCCGAGACCTAATTTATCAAAAGGACATCTATGATAGTTGAGCATGTCATCCAAGGCTTCAGAGCTCTTCAAGATTTTGTTCATCCCTTCAACCTTTGTTCTGAGGAAGACGATCTCTTCTTCCAATCTTTCACACTCATTATTCTTCTTAGCAAGTTGTTTCTCAATTTCTTCCTTGATATGAGTAGCTTCATCTGCTTCTATTTTAAGGGAGATGATATCTGACTTCACTTTGAAGATTTCTTCATTCTTTGCTTGACTGCTCTACATTTCTTCTTTGATCCTTGTAGCTTTACATGTTTTAGCCTTGAGAAGCTTGATGTTAGATTTTAATTTGAAGATTAAAATCTACACCCATTCATCAACTTCATGGTGTCTTCCTTGAATGGTCCAGTTTTCTTGAAAACCGTGGATACACTTAGAGAATACAAGGATGCACAATTTATGGGTGAGTTATTTATTAAATTTATTGAAGATGTAGGTGATGATTCTTGTGTGCAAATCATTACAGATAATGCACCTGTTTGCAAAACTGTTGGCATGATTGTGGAAGCTAAATATCCACAAGTGTTTTGGACACCTTGCATTGTCCATTCATTGAACTTGGCACTGAAATCCATTGCTTCTGATGTGCTGTGGATTGGTAACATTATTGAGAATGCACGACATATCCGTAACTTTGTGCAAAATCATACAAATGCCCTCACTATCTACAAGGAGTACAACAATCTATCATTGTTGAAGATTGTTGATACATGGTTTGCCTCTTCATTCATCATGTTGAAGAGGTTGAGGGAGGTCAAGACCGCTCTTGTGGCCATGGTTATTTCTGAGTTTTGGTCTTTTTGGAGAAAGACAAATCAAGTAGCCACTAAAAGAGTGAAGAACACAGTGTTAGATGATGCTTGGTGGGAGAGGGCAGATCCAATTATTCAGATCATGGACCCTATCATTTCTTTGGTTCGATTTGCAGATACAAATAAACCCATCCTAGGAGAGGTTTATGAGGGATGGGATTCCATGATTGAGTTTGTGAGGAGCATTATTCTACAAAGTGAGTGCCCTGAGTATGAGAGATCACCAAAGGCCTTCGGTGGTACTATACAGGATATTCTTGTCAGCAGATGGGACAAGAATTGCACACCTTTACATTGTTTGGCTCACTCGTTGAACCCAAAATGGTGGACCTTCCCACAGATTCTCTCCTCACATGGATGGTGAAATCTCACAGGGAAGGAAAGATGCATTCAAGCAGGTTTTCCAGGATAGAGCATTACTTGATGAGGTGGACAATGCCTTTGCAGATTTTTCCATTGGCATTGGTCGATTTGCAAGATATGATCTGATTAGAGACAGGGGGACTAAGAAGCCCTATTCTTGGTGGGCAAATCAAGGGGCAACAAGGCCTCCCCTTCAGCAGTTCGCCATGAGGCTCCTCTTTCAGGTGAGTTCATCCTCTTGTGCAAGAGGAATTGGAGCACATATGGGAATTTGTATAGTGTGAAGAATAGCAAGCTTGAGCAGTCCAGGGCAGAGACAATGGTGCATGTGCACACCAACCTTCGTCTTATTTACAGGCAGAGGGAAGAGCAGTTGAGGGGAAAGACAAAGATGTGGGATGTCTTTCTTGATGATATGGGTCTGGACAGCAGTGTTGAGTTGGCATTGGCCAACATGGATCTCAATGATCCAGTGCTAGAGCTTGTTAGATTTGATGACAATGATCTTTTAGAGGGGTCATCCTCCACACCAGCAAATGCAGAGGTAACTATGGATACAGGGGAGGAGGAGGATGCAAAGGAGAGCAGTGGTGATCATGATGATGAGGACATTGATGCTGATTCTGATGATGACTATGAGGATTGATGACTCATGAGTCATGGGCTACCTATTGCCTTAAGGCTTGTATACCTATAGTTGTTTTATATTTTCTATTTCTATTTGACATTGGCATTGCACTACCTATGTAACACATTTTGATTTGATAACTTAATGAGAAAACTACAGTTGTCAGTGTCTTTATCTTACTATCTTGTAAGTTGTCTTTCATTTATGAATCATGATTTAT
>APFE031126339.1:19938-107007 GCA_000404065.3 Pinus taeda
CAAAGTATAGGTCGAAGTTGTTGTTGGGTGTTATTGGGCCAAGATCCAAGTTTCTGAGTGAATATCGAAGTCTCAAAGGCAAGGTCGAAACTGTTGGGTAGAAGCAAGCGTTGCTATTGTTGTTGCTGCTACCGGGTCAAGTAGGATCATCTGAAAGAGAAGAGGAAGGCTGAAATGGTGTGGAGGAAAGTTTGTGTCAAGGTCTAGAGTCTTGGAATATCTCCAAAAAACTATTCAAGGAAGAATTACAAACTGGATTTTCCCCTAGAGAGTGGTTTTGCCCTGGCTATGAGCCTATCTCTGGTGTCCATTGTTTTATGTGTTATTGCTTTGATAATTGCTTGATGAACTAAATGAAGAAGATATAAAGAAACCTAGTAAGAAATAAAGAACATCACAAGTAATTATCAAGTATAAGAAAAAATTCCTACCTTTCTACTTTTCTAACACCACTTGTATAAGCATGGGAGCTTTGTGTGCATGGTTGGTCTTCTACATTGGTCGGATGGTGAAGCGATGTGGATGACTCAAACTCCTAACAGTGGGCAACTAAAAAAACCATCTCAAAGATCCAAGTGGAGCATTGACAAAAGCACATGAAGGTCAACCACTTGAACAAAATGGAGAATGAGTTTTTAGAAACAATGACGAATTGAAAATCACAAGTAAATGAACATGCCATTGTAAGACCTTGTTTAGGCACGCATAACCTAGTAAGTTCTAGACGTAAACCCAGGTGACGTCATGAAGGGTGGGTGCATGGGGTTGTAATGTCAGATCCCTGGTCATAAACTTTGAGTGGGGCAAGTATTCACCCCAAGTCAATGTTAAACAGAGAATTAACATTAAATCTGTCAAGGGTTAAGGTGAACATTCATTCTAGGTAAAATGGATTGACAACAGGTAGTTTATGAGCCCGTGGCATTTGGTAGTCCAATGTAATGGCCCGTGGTATTCACTTGTGATGAAGCCTTTAACTTACTCCATCATAAAGTGTCAATTTTTGTAACTTCAGAAGGTCTTCTACATACATTGGTGTCCTCTTGAGGTGGTTATTCGAGAGAAGCAACTAATATGGTCTCCTTCCTAAGTTTTAGCTTCAGAAAAGTACATTAATTATTCGATTAATGTAGACTTTGGGCTAATGTTTTTCTAAGGATAAATAATTAAGTGACATAGATCTAATCTCCAACTATGATCAAAGAAAGCCAGGATTTAATATGAGCAATCAATCACTTTAAAGATTAGATTATATGTTGAATTTTCTACAATAATGCACAATAGAAAATGATCTTCTGATCTGATAATTACTTTCCAATGATTTCCAATCAAATTATCTTATGTCACATATATCATTAAGCAATTACACACAAAAATCTCAACAGTAATGCAATGAAATTAGTAGGATCATAAAGAGACAGTCAAGAACAATAGAAACATCAAATTTACCTTGGTAAAACCCAACCTTGGGAAAAAAGCCCAGCAACTTTTATTCTAAGGAGAAATTGTTCTCCAACAATATTTACAATTCCAAAACAATTCTAGAAATCTGTACCACAAATCCAAGTCCAAGATACCAGTCAAATCTGGTCAAATACCAGCTAGTCAATGTTAGTCAAACTTCCAAAGAACAGAAAAGTTAGTTTTAGTCAACAATCTTAAATTTCAGCCTTAGGTCAGCTTGGTCCTGCGGTCAAAGGGTCTATGGGCAACTGTGGTTGACTATGGCCCAAATCTGCGGTCAAAGACTTCCTCTTCTACAGTCAAACTTTCCTCTTTCTTTGCGGTCAACTCAGTCAAAACTTCAGTCAAGCACAGCAGATTTTTTTGTCAAAAGGCACAGATCAAACTTCAGATTTCCTTCTCTTTTCCTTGCACATCTGGATCATAACCGAAGAGAAAATGATGATGTTGGAATTGGTCAAATGGGAGGAGTCTCATGTGTATTTATATTAGTCAAATGGGGTGGGCATTTAGGCTAACATTAACCCCATCAAGGGTTGAGGTTAGCGTTGATTCAGTAAAATGGATTTACCACAGGTAGTTTGTGAGCCCATAGAATTTGGTTGTCCAAGTTATTGGCCCATGGTATTCACTTGTGAAGAAGCATTTAACATACTCCATCATAAAGTGGCTCAAGAAGCCAATTCTTTGGCCGGCTTGGACAGATTGCCAAGGTGAATAGAGATATCTTTTGGAGGCTGGTTTTCCTGGTACAAGAATTTCTAGGATAAAACATCTTGCTTCCTGTATTGTGTTTTGTTTCTCTGCCTATGATCACTTTTTAATAGTGTTTGGCATTATTTATATTTAAATAAATCTTTAAGATAAAGCAATCATCCATGACAATTATGGTGAGTTTAACGACAAAATACTAAACAATTTTCAATAACAAAATACGCTGAAATCAAGTCAAACAATCTAAAGTTTAAACATTTCCACAGTTCAAAAGAAGCACAAACCAAGTTATGAAGTACCTGAAGGCGTGCAATAACAGTTTCCTTTTGTTTTTTTTTTCCATCTTCAGTAGTTTTTCCTTTTGGCTTTCCACTATTCACTTCCTTGGTTTCAAATATGTATCTGATACCAAAAAATAAAACACATTAAATTATAGGAATTGCTTTGAAAATGCAAATATTCTTTAAAAAGATATCTCAAATACTTTGATTATGAACTGTATTCATATAACTGAAAGTTTATCTTAGTTGAAGCAAAACAAGATATTCGCATATATCTTTGTGCATTTAAATTAAACTACAACAGATAATGGACTTATATACTACCGAATTCAGGTTCTACTCTAAGATAAAATGTTGTATCTCATTTTGAAATTTTATTTTAAGCATCAGTTATTTATGCACTGCGTTAAAAGTACAATTGATGCAGGAGCATTAGAGCTTCCAAGTGTGGAAAAACTTAAAAATGGAGTCTTGACATTTGAGAAGAATTTATATTCTTCCATGTAAATAAATTGTATTTTCCAAGTTGGTATATTTTATGAGTTTTAGAACTAGATGATTCCTAGTTTTAGAAAAGCTATGGATAGGTGATATTTTGTCCATAAGACAAAAGCAAATCGACCTTGAAAAGCATGAGAGATTCTAGGGATGGATTGAGTGATTTTAGGATTTAGAAAAAGAAATGATCTATGTAGTGACTTATGGATGATTTATGGAGTGCTTTCAGGATTTAGGAAAATCTGATTTATGGAGTGATTTATGGGTGATTTATGGAGTGCTTTTAGGATTTAGAAAACTATTGAATTTTTTAATTCTACTTATTGTAAACCTACGGGCAATGAGATCTAATGGCCAAAAGAACGTAGAATCAGGCCAAGAGAGGAATCAGTGTTTTTGAATATTTATATGTAAAAAATTTGTTGAATGAAAGTATTTTGAAAACATCTTTATGCTCGTGATTGTCTCTGTGTATGAATGAATGAAGAATTCCAGCATCTCTGTGTAATTTGGAATTAAGTGAGAAGAAAAAAATTTGTGTATGCGTATTTGTTTTGCAGGACAGATAGGAGAAATCTATGTATAAGCAAAGTGGGGATGAATTCAAGTCAAAGAGTTCAAGGAAGGATTTCTATAAGATTAAATCTTGTAATACAAGTATCAAATCTTGTTGATGAATACCTCTGAAAAATGAATTTTCCTGCATCAACAATACACTAAAAGTAAATTATTTTTCCACCTAAGGGTTACTTCACTTGGAATGGATGTTCATGTCACAAGAACAATAAAAGTCATCCACAGTCTTGGGTGTCACATCTATCAAAACTGTAGTCAACAGGACATAACCACTTAGTATTATTACTCATCAAGAATTGCCCTAAATTACCAAAACACAAATACAACAATCCAATGTGGCAACAAATCCAATACAAATATGGCAATTCTCAAGAAGACCCAGATTTGATATGACTGGGATATGGTACACACAAAAATATCTACATTAAATATCAAAGCTAGCTGAATCATGGGTGCAATTGAAATCACTGAGGATTCCAATGCGGGTGGAACACCCATGCTGAAATTAGCAATCAGAGAATTGGAAGATAGAACCCTAATCCAATCATGTATATATATATATATATAGAGCAGAAGATGCAAATCTAACAGTGCTCAATCCATAGTAGAAAAAAAGTTTCTGTCTCACATTTGACGTTACAAAAATTGCCCATAAGCCTGCTGTTAAAATGTGCAACTAAGGCCAAATTCCACTTTGGGCAGCTCATTGGCCTAAGATGATTATTGGACAAACTTCCTCTTTTCGAGAGGACCAAAACTGACCCTCGAAGCACTGAATTCGAACAAGGAGAAATATGTTTTTGATCTCAAGCCCACAACAGCACATTTGGTCAAGATCAGCTTGGGCCCTGGAATAAATTAGACAAATTGATCCCCCTCCAGCACATACAAATAAAGGAGACCCTCAAGAGTCAACCTCATTTGGCACATTCAATGCATATCATTCTTCTTCTCTCTCCTTCATTGATTGGTTCGTACAGCTCAGGGATTGCAGGGATTTTCCACAAACATGAAGGAACAAGTGTCTATTTCACATTGGAGGAATTGCAGGTCAGTTCTGGGACATTGACCAGCATTGACTTGGGTATAATTGGCATGGTTTGATTGCTGTTTTTGGTGGAGTATCTCTGTTCTAGCAGGCCACAGCTATTGGCACAGAATCCGAGGTAATCTAGGCACTTTGACTGCAGGCCTAATTGCAGAACTTTGACTACAGGTATCCACTCGAAGTTGACCAAGTTTGACTGCCTGGAATTAGACTGTTTTGGGCTCATTCCAATCAGCAAAGGAGGCCACATTAATTCAACCAGAACCGAGCTCTTTTGGAGACTACTTTGACTGCTGCATTGACTGTTAACTGCTGTCTGGTTAGAGCACATTAATTGCCGTTGATTTTTCCAAATCACAGACATTCATTAAGCTGATCAGATTTACATTGGTTTGGATACTTTGCAAAAGTCAAGTCACTTTAACTTTGATTCTCATCATTGTACTCTATTGGATATTCTCTCTGTGCCGAACATTTGATATTTGATAATAAGAAGGATTGATTAAAGGTTTTTCCCTGGCTTTAGCCAAATATTATGTTCTCTTGTCTTGATTTGTCTGCTTTATTTATTGTTTATGTTCTATCTACAGTTACTATCAATGTGAATTAATGGTTTATGCAATTGCTATTAAAATCTAAGTGGAAATTGTCATTGGACTAATAAAAGGACATTGGAGTAATTGTTGCAAGCATAGAACATACCATAGTTATCTGAAATTAACATGGTATCAAAGCTAAGGTAAGGACAAGCCCAAGCAAGAAAAAAAGCAATCACCAAGATATTAGTTGACAAGGACTATTCTCCATGGCTGCTACTTCATATTTCAAGATTGAGGATAAGCTCAATGACAAGTCAGATTATCATGCTTGGAAGATGACTCTTGATTTGACCTTGAAGGAGCATGAAGTATTGCACTATGTGCGAGGGAAAGCGGTGGAGCTTCCTTCAAATGCACCTGCTGCTGCTAGAACAAAGTATAGAAAAGGTGAGGTCAAAGCTAAGAAAATTTTAATTGACTTCATTCAAAAGCATTTGGTTGCCTATATTTCTGATTTAGGAACTTCTACGGAAATGTATGATAAGTTGGTTGGGATGTTCAAAGTGAACAATGCAAATCAATCCTCTTTCTCAAGAACATGTTGAAAGATATCAAGATGGATAAAGGGGAGTCTATCCAATCCTATTTTATGAGAATAACTGTTGAATTTTGGATAACATGTTCTTTGCTTAGGACAATTAGTTCAATGATTCAGATGAGCACAAGATTAATTACATTTATCAATTGCATAAACTATTATTCATTGACAGTAATTATCGAAAGAACATAAGTGATCATATGCAAAATACAAGCCATGACAAGAGAAGACCAAAATTGGCTCAAGCCAAGGAGAAACCCCAAGATGGGGAAAACCCTTGATCAAATCTTCTTATTATAAATATCAAGTATTAAGCAAAAAGAGTACAATAATCAAAATGACTTACCAAATTGTGTGGATCCAATATCGCCGCCTTGAAGATCACTATTGTCCAGCTTGACTAGTGCCAAAACTCTTCATATCAGTTGTGGCCTTCCAAGGCAAACATGAAGGTCCCCTCCGCTAACTTTATAGACTGTTTTGAACCTTTGTCATGCCCAGTGTTTTAAAAAACGATCGGCTCGGAACTGACTCGACCGAGTTGGTCTGAGCCAGGCCTCAAAAATTTGACTCAGCCAAGTATTCGGTTCAACCGGCTCAGTATTAACCCTGCCGGCTCGGCCGAGTCCGTATTAACCCGGCCCAGTTACGTACAGCGGCCCAGGCACATAAAAAAACAGCAATTTTAATTTTTTTTATTAATTATTTAGTGTGGGGGACTCCAAAGCACTTTAGTTTTTGTTTAGTTGGTCTTTGGGGTCCATTCCCCTCTCCCAAACCCTATTTAACCCTCTCATTCTCTCATAGCCATCTCATGCATTTGAGTGAGAATTTCAGTGAGAGTTTGTGAGGAGTTGTTGAGTTTTTTTTTTGAGCAGCAGTGAGGAGCCTTGGGCAAGCATTGTAGCTAGAGTGAGGAGCTTCTTGGGCAGCCATTTGGAACAGCATTGAGGAGTTGGTTTCTTGGAGCAAGCTTGAGGAGGCAACTTGTGCCAGGAGGTATTTTTTTCCACTTGTACAAATCTATTTTTGCTTATTAAATTTTATGTGCAAATCTAGAAATCCTAAAGAATGTTTTTTGTGAAAGAAATGAACATTGAATCAATGTTGTTTTTTTTTCATTTTCAGATTGTTTGCTTTCATTTCCAAGTCAAAAAATGGCACCTAGAGTGAAAGATGTTGTTTGGGCATATGTTGAAATGGTTGAAATTCAAATACATTGCAAATTTTGCCATAAGAAAATTAAAGAAGGTCCTCGGGGCATTAATACACTGAAACAACACTTGGCGGGGATTAGAGGCCAAATTACTCCATGTACCTCACCAAAAATTGGGAAGATTAGGAAGGAATTGTTAGCCAGCTTTGAGAAGTTTAAAGAAGATAAGGCTAGGCAAAAAGAGTTAGAGGTTGAAATTGGGAGGAAGGGGAATATACAAAAAATGATGATACCAACCTCCATTTTGATTTTGAGGGTTCTTCCTCTATCCCTTGTACTGATGCATCCAACCCCTTCCGATATGTTCCTCCCTCTTTTGAATCTATTCAAGAAAAGGAAAAGGGTAGAATGAAAAAGGGTGATATGAATATCAAAAGTTATTTCACTCCCTTCTCCCCATCAGATGCGCATGGTCCTCAAGCTAGTAGAAGTCAAATGTAGCCCACTTTAGATGACCATTGGAAGAAAGAATTGAAGGAGACTGCTTGTGATTACATAGCTAGATGGTGGTATGATGTTGATATCCTCTTCAATGCTTCCCGTTCACCATATTATGAGCCTATGTTTGATGCCATACATGCTGTTGGAAAAGGCTTCAAAGGCCCTACTATGCATGAGCTAAGGGGGTATCGTTTGCAGAAAGAAATTTTATCCAATAATGACTATTTGAAATATTTCAAGGACTCATGGGCAAGAACAAGAGGTACCATCACGTCAGATGGATGGATTGATCAAAGAAATTGTGCCATCATAAACTTTCTTATCTTTTGCCCATGGGGAACCATGTTTTTAAAATCAGTTGATGCATCTGATAAGGTAAAAGATGGGAAATTGTTGTTTCAGCTATTGGATGAGATTGTTGAGGAGGTGGGGGCCGCTAATGTTGTTCAAGTCATCACAGATAATGCCTCTAACTATGTTCTTGTTGGTAAACTGTTAGAGTAAAAACACAAGACCATCTTTTGGGCCCCATGTGTTGCACATTGCGTAGAGCTCATTCTTGAGGATATTGGAAAATTAGATTGGGTCAAAAACATTGTAGATCATGCCAAAAGCATAACAAAATTTATCTACAATCATTCATGGATTTCGAGCCTCGTGAGGAAACACACTGGGGGGTAGTGATATTATTAGGCCTGCCATCACTAGATTTGCTACTCATTTTTTGACATTGCAATCTATGCTTTCACAACATAGAAACTTGCAAAATATGTTTCCCAATGAAGAATGGAATCTAAACCAGTGGTCTCACAAACTATAAGGCAAAGAATTGAAAAAGAAAGTTAATGAAGAAATATTTTGGAGAAAGGCAGCGGAGATTGTGAAGCTTGTTGAGCCACTGGTTAAGGTATTGGACGGGGAAAGATTGGCTATGGGCTTCATTTATGAGGCTATGGATCAAGAAAAGGAGCAAATAAAGAGGGTATACAAGGATAAAGTCGCTAAGTATGGGCCCATTTGGGCAAGCATTGATGAAAGATGGAATAATCAACTCCATCGCCCTATACATGCAGCTGGGTATTTTTTGAACTCATGGTATCATTATTAAGCTAAAGAGACGGGAGCTTTGAGGGGGGAGGTTAGAGATGGACTGATTGACTGCATTGATCGCATGATCCCATTGGAGTGTGATCAGCTGGAGATACACCGACAGGTCACGACCTCCACCAACGCCTCGGGTACCTTTGGGAAGAACCCAGCAAAGATTACAAGAGAAGCAGATGAACCAGGTAAAAAAAAATTTCAATTTTCAAATTCTTAATATTTTTTTTGTTGAATCGTTTATATTTTGAAAGTTCGATATAATTTGTAATTTTGTTGAGCTAACTCATTACACTCCTATGTTTTTTGCAGCACAATGGTGGGAGGCTTTTGGTAGTCATTGTCCTGAATTGCAGAAGTTTGCAATTCATATTTTGAGTCAAACTTGCAGTGCTACTGGGTGTGAGTACAATTGGTCTGTCTTTGAAAGGATTCACACAAAGAAGAGAAACCGTTTGGATCAAAAACGGTTAAATGATCTAGTCTATGTCCAATACAACCTCCGCTCAGACACAACCAATTGCTGAACAAAAGGCCTAATTCAGATCCCATTGTGTTGGAAGACATTGATCCAACATCAGATTGGGTAGTGGAGAGTCATCCAACAGAGTTTGCTTCTGATGAGGATATGGATTTTGAATTACAGACGATAGCATCACTCGAACATAATGTTCAGTTGAATGCAAATCTTGATCCACTTGTACCAGCCTCAGCCTCACAGCCAGCAAGTCCTCCAGTCGCAGGCACTTCTTCTGCTCAGTCACAACAGAAGCGCAACCGCATATCTCGTCTATCTCAGCTTGCCTTTGCTGCAGAGCCTACTAGTGCTACCACTTGTACAGTCGCAGTTGGAGATGATAAGGAGGAGCCATGGGGCCCCCTGTCTGACTCTGATGATGATCCAGAGATTGATCCACATGATCTTGGCTCCTCTGGCAGTAGCTACTAGCTAGTAGTACTGGTCACAGTTTACTTTTGTTGTAGAGGCCATTTCTAGCCTCCTTGGTTATGTGTTTTTGTTTTGATCAAGTATGTATTGGACAGTGCACTGGGTGCCATTTTGATATAATGGATATATTCATGAGCCTACTTTGATCATATGTTATCTTCCATCTATATTCTAATGTTGTGTGTTTGGAAACATGAATGAAAATCTTTAAAATTATGTTTTTTTATTAAAAAAAATGAATATTTAACGTATTTTTTAGAATGACCGAGTCATTGAAATCGAGTCGGCCAAGTCAATACCGAGTTGGAGTCGACCCTCGGCTAAGTCGGTGTCGGACTCGGAGTTTTAAAACATTGGCTATGCTTGCGGCCCTTTCTGAAGTTACATGACTGTTCTAGATGACAAACCTACAATGACAGATATACCCACACAACATGACTAGAATTCTCCCAGGGCCCAGCGATTGTCCTATCTGCCTAGCAATTGTCCTATCTGAGATATCTCGGACCTATGGCAGTAGAATAACCCAAACAAGTTAGCCCTACATCCTTCTTCGAGTGCTTGATTATCGCAAACATATCTTTGGAACCCATCGATGATCAACTAAGGATAGAGGACACCTCTATATATACAATTTGGAGAGGGTCAAGAGACATGTTGGTTGGGCCTTATGAGCTGGAGGCCAACCTTGATAATTTGCGTAAGAGAAAACAAATATTCAAAATCATACTTTCGCTTGACGAAATGAGACGATCTTTATATCGATTTCAGTCCTCTCAAAGAGAGGAGTTCAATGTTGCAATAATATTCCCCATAGGAACTGTCGAAATTGGAATTTGGCCCTAGTTGCCAATTTTAACAATAACTCAAGTCAAGAATGACCTGCTATCTATTGGAGAAGTTACTGCTGACAGAGAACCCACTCTCACTGCACTTGGAGGTCTTTCAAGACCATGGGATACATTTGTCACCACCATTCTCAATAATGACAAAATACCTGGTTTTGATGAGCTATTGGCTAGATGCATCCAAGAAGAAACAAGGATGATGGAAAGAGATAAGTCCTACAATAGAAATGAACCTACTACGTCCTCTGTACATGTTAAAGGAAGGAATGATGTTGGTCCATCTAATTCAAGGATACAGGGTCAAGGATCTAAGAAGGGATTCAAAGGAAGAGGAAAAGGAAGATGCTAAAATTGCAACAAGTTCGGCCACTATGCTAGCGAGTGTCCTCAAAAGAAAAATCCTCCAAGGGATGACAACAACAACAACACATACAAAAGCAATAACAATTAAAGAAACAATAGCTATAACAATAAAGGAAAAAGGAATGCTCTCGCTGCCTGAGAAGCAAATAATCGACCTCCCAATAGGACAAGAAATGTCAGGTATGATGAAAATAATGTTGTAGAAAAACAAGATGAGCTATATTCAATTTTTGCTCTATCTATTGCCTCTCCTCCAGATACCTTGGATCATTGGTTAATTGATAGTGAAGCCTCCAGGCATTTCATTGGATATAAGGAGGCCCTCCCAAATTTAGTTGAGAGGAAAACTAATCTAAAGATTATTCCTGGAGATAATGCCAACTACCCTGTAAAAGGGATAGGAATTATTACTCTTCACTTGAACTATGGACAAATTATACATCTTCAAGAAGTCTTGTATGTGCCTGATTTCAAGAAGAACTTTGTGTCTATTTCTACGATGAAAGACAAAGGCTTCAAGGTAGCTTTCATTCATGGAAAAGTATGTGTATGGCATAGAAACTTCAAAGATGCTTTTACTCTTGGATTTAGGGTTGATGGTCTTTATCAAGTTGATGGAAGTGCTTTGGGAGCATTGACAAGTGATACCTCTATCCAATTTGAGCTATGGCACCGAAGATTTTCCCACTTACATTACGAAGCCTTACCTGGGCTGGGGTAAGGAATATGGTCACATGAACGCTCGAGTTTCATATGAACCATGAAGGAGTATGTCAAGGTTATGCAACTGGGAAACATACAAAGGGACCATTCCCTTCTAGTGAAAGCAAGACAACTGATATTCTTCAATTGATCCATTCTGACTTGTTTGGTGCCTTGCCCGTAACTTCACTAGAAGGATACTCATACTATGCAATTTTTGCGGATGAATATTCACACAAAACATGGATTTATTTCTTGAAGAGAAAGGATGAAGTGTTCAAATGGTTCCATTCACTCAAAGCATTGGTGGAGAATCAAACAGGAAAGAAGATCAACACATTGAGGACTGACAATGGAACTGAATATGGATCTGATATATTCAATGACTTTTCCAGAGAGGCGGGCTTTAAGAGGGAGACGATTGTTCCATATACTCTACAGCAAAATGGTGTTGTTGAAAGAAAATATTATGGAAGCCACTCATGCCATGATCTATGATCAAGGTCTACCAAAATTCTTGTGGGGTGAAGCTGCTAACAATGTTGTATATGTTCAAAATAGAAGCCTTCATCAAGCTTTGGATTTCAAGACACCCAAAGAAGTCTTCACTGGTAAGAAACCTAATGTTTCTCATTTTATAATCTTTGGATGTCTCGTGTATTTTCATGTGCCCAAAGAGAAAAGGAACAAGTTGGAAGCTCCTGGGAAGAAAGGTGTATTCGTTGGATACAATGAAAATTCAAAGGCATATAGAATTTATGTACCTAGTCAAAGAAAGGTAGTAGTAAGTAGAGATGTTACGTAAGTAGAGATGTTACTTTTGATGAAAACATTGCCTTTGGGAAAACCAACGATCTCCCCATCTCAAGGAAGGATGATGATGTTGCTGAAAAACAAGAACATCTGATGGATGAACCTATGCCTGATGTTGATGGCCCGATCGACCCTCTTGATCCACCTCCTTGTGATCCCTCTACTTCAAAGAAAAGACCACTATGGCTCTGTGATACTCTTCAAGATAAAGAAAACCATTCTATCCCTAAAGGAACATTTCGAGAAAGTAAGGAGCCTAACAAATATCAAGGATACTTGGTTGCCATGAGTACCATCATTCAAACTTAACCTTGTACTTTTGAAGAAGTTGTAAAACACTAGGTATGGAAAGATGTGATGGTCGAGGAGTATGAGTCAATCATGAAGAATGATGTCTGGGAAGTGGTACCTAGACCCAAGAACAAATCTGTTGTCACTTCAAAATGGATCTACAAAATCAAACATGGAGTTGATGGAAGTGCTAAAAAATATAAGGCAAGGTTCATGCCTCGTGGTTTCTCTCAAAAGGAAGGAGTTGACTATGATGAAATATTTGCAACAATTACTTGATACATTACTATCCGTTCCGTAATTGTTCTAGCTGTCAATCAAGGATGGAGCCTACATCAAATGGACGTCAAGACCGCTTTCTTGCATGGCTCACCTAAAGAGGAAGTCTACTTGGAAAAACCTCAGGGGTCTGAAGTACATGATAGAAGGACACATGTATGTAGGTTGAAGAAAGCCCTCTATGGGTTAAAGCAAACCCCTAAGGCTTGGTATTAGAGGATTCATAGCTATCTTTCTCTGCTAAACCAAACCTATACTTCAAGGTTGAAAAAAGCATGCCACTTATTTTGGTCTTGTATGTCAATGATCTATTTTTTACTGATGCAGACCCTCTCATTTACGAATGCAAGAGGGAGTTGACTTCTAAATTCGAGATAAAGGACCTAGGACTGATGCATTACTTCCTAAGCCTAGAGGTCTAGCAAAAGTCAGGCGAGATTTTCCTTTCTCAAGGGAAATACATTGTGAAGCTATTAGAAAGATGCGGTGTGGGGGAATGCAAATCTGTGTCTACTCCGATGGAACTAAATTTTAAGAATCTATGTGGAAGTGTTGTTGCCCCCGAATTGGCAAATCCTTCTAAATATAGACAACTTGTGGGGGCCCTGATGTTCTTGATAAATTCCCGAACATACATATGCTTCGTTGTAAATACTTCGAGTCAATTTATGGTTGAGCCTCATCATGTACATTGGGTTGGTGCTAAAAATCTCCTGACATATCTGCATGGCACTATCAACAGTGGACTGAGATATACTGTAGGGAATTTGAGGCTACATGGATATTTTGATGATGACTAGGTTGACAATGTGATAGACAAAAAAAGCATGTCGGGATGTTGCTTCTCTTCGAGTTCTACTTCAATTTCTTGGATGCGCAGGAAGAAGAATTCGGTTGCTCTAAGCATTGTCGAGGCCAAATATATTGCAACTAGTATGGCCTATTGTGAAGCTATTTGGTTGAGGAAGCTCTTCAATGAGCTATCTAAGCACATTCTGGATACCACCGTCATTTATTGCAATAACCAAAGTGGGATTCTCCTTTCAGGGAATCTCGTGTTCCACAACCAATTCAAGCATATTGATATCAAGTACCACTTTATCCAAGATATGGTACAACGAGGAGCAATAAGGCTCCATCACATCATGACTAATGAACAGATTGCTGACATCCTCACGAAGCCCTCGGGGAAGGCCAAGTTCTTAGCCTTCCAAGAGAGACTTGGAGTCGTGGAAAGAGCCTCTCATGAGGGTCTCATTTGAGTTGGACATTGAGCTTTAGGAGCTCCTAGGGAGCCTGGGTACTTCTTGGAGCTACATGAGCACAAGGTGAGTGGTTCACCTTCCCCTGATTTGAGCACAAGGTGAGTGTTTCACCTTCCCCTATGGTTGACGACATATGCATAGGATGAGTGGTTCACCTTATCCTATGGCATATAAGCAAAATGAGTGGTTCACCTTCTCTTGTGAATGCCCCAGCATACATCCTGTCCTTGCAATCTGGGACTCTTGCAAAGTACCTCTCATTTGGCCAATGAGTTAGGATAAGTGGTTAGAGACCATAGTACTATAGATGATGCATCATGTATCATTGTACTCCCTATGACTAGGATGCACGATGTTCAACAACTTGATCGCTCAGGATCAAGTTCGATTGAGATTCTACCCCTAGTTATGTGGACTGACCTTCATCTGTGGGAAGAGAGTGGTAATGTCTTCTGACTCGCTCTCAATCGATCCTTATTATCCATAATATCAATCTTCAACACAGATGAGACGAGATGCAGAGATAATACATGATGACCAGGATGTCATGATGATGGATGGATATTGGCAAGTGGAATTCTCCCTAGTGGAGAGGGAGTGTTAAAATGTGCAACTCGCGCCAAATTCCACTTTGGGTAGCTCATTGGCCTAAGATGATTATTTGGACAAAATTCCTCTTTTCGAGAGGACCAAAATTGACCCTGAAAGAACTGGATTCAAATAAATAGAAATATGTTTTTGATGTCAAGCCCACAAGAGCACATTTGGTCAAGGTCAGCTTGGGGTAAATTAGACAAAATGACCCCCCCCCCCCAAGCACATATAAATACAAGAGACCCTCAACCTCATTTGGCACATTCAACAAAAATCATTCTTCTTGTCTCTCCTTCATTGATTGGTTCGTACAGCTAAGGGATTGCAGGGATTTTCCACAAGTGCGAAGGGACAAGTTTCTATTTCAGTTTGACGAATTGCAAGTTTGTTCTGGGACATTGACCAGCATTGACTTGGGTAAAATTGGCATGGTTTGGCTTTTGTTTTTGGTGGAGTATCTTTGTTCTAGCAGACGGCAGCTATTGGCATGGAATCCAAGGTAATCTAGGCACTTTGACTGCAGCCCTAATTTCAGAACTTTGACTACAGGTATCCTCTAAGTTGACCAAGTTTGACTGCCTAAAATTGCACTGTTTTGGGCTCATTCCAATCAGCGAAGGAGGCCACATTAATTCAACCAGGACCGAGCTCTTTTGGAGACTACTTTGACAATTGCATTGACTGTTGAGTGTTGTCTAGTTAGGGCACATTAATTGTTGTTGACTTTTCATAATCGCAGACATCATTAACAAAATCCACATTTTAAAATGGCTCATAATGCATTTTAGGTTTCACAGTGATGAGATAAGCATCGTATTTCAAAAAACAAAGCTATAGACTAACCAATCATTATGTAACCAAAGGTATCAATATGGTAGAAACTTAAATGACCAATTAGATCATAAGGTGTCTTGTTCTCAGGCTTCTATTTTAATTTCCCTCCTCTACACCCCATACATATACACACAGAGTATTCCAATTAGCTAATTTGAAAAGATAATAACTTACCTATGGTGGCGAAAGAAAATAAAATCCCGTTGGTTATGAAAGGTTACCGCACGTCGACCACGAAAGTTGGGATCATGAGGAAAAACTGATGCAATCATCCTAAACAAGAAAAAGATATCAATATAAGCAAGGATACTCTATTAGATTCAAAGAGTCTATTACTTTCATTTCATAACCTGTAGATATATTCTTTGTCAATATATTATTAAAAGATCAGAAAGAAAACTCTAATCAAACTATGTTGTTGATAACTTAAGAAATTATTTACCTGCCTATTCGGTGTCCAAGCCGCGTAGTGAAATTATTTAGTATAAGCTCTGGTTGATGGCTTGTTGGGTTACCATGATTCTGTACACAAACAAAATTTCAGAAACCACTAGCATCTGGCAAAGGGAGCTGAAAAAAATCACAATCACAATGCTAGCCTACAAAAATACTATCCCTGGTACATTTCGTCTTTCCATCTCCTATCTGTGTTATGTTTGAAACTTCTCTAAAAGGCATTTTCACAAGAAGTCTATCAAATTCCTTGAGATTTTGAAAGCCATCTCATAGTTCTTAACCCTAAATATGGTTGACAAAAATATACAAAAGTACTTTGCAAGTATGTTGTGAGAACCTTTATATCCTTGCGCAAAACAAGACTAGAGAGATTAAAATGGGCTGTGGGACCATCCGGCAAATTGATAAATAGCATTCCATCTGCAAATGAACCCCACATATTTATTTTAATTTCTCCAAGAAAAAAGTGAAACGAATTATTTAGCCTGTTATCATGCACAATACAGATATTCAAAACTATATCTAAAAACCTAGTAATGTTTTGACGCTTATTCATATTTTCCTAGGGTAGTTATAATACCAATACACCACTCAGCAACTACACAATACTTCCAACAAAAGGGTCATCAAAGTAAAGGCATACTTGGCTCTCTGCGATTTGTATGGACAACAATAATAAAAGTGAAATCTTGATTTTTCGCATATTCCACAATCTACAAAGCCAAGAAAGGAACAGATTTGTGAGAAATTTTGTACCCATGAAGAACCATTCCCAAATTTTGCACCTACACCATACTACCACTGTTTGAGCAAACACCATACTACCACTGTTTGAGCAAAGAAATAAAAGCATTAAAATCTAAAATTTTAGCATTATATTGGCTATATGATCAGAAAAAGCAAATATCACAAAGCATGCAAGCAATATGCTAAAACATTGCAAGCACCTTTTTTAATTCATAGGTTCCTCGCTTGTAATAATGCGCATTTGGAATGACAGACAACAGCTCCTCAATAAGTTGGTTTCCTCTCTGTAACATTTTTTGGAAACATCAGACAACTTGTACACTGCTTCAACAGGAAACATACTATAGGCAGAAGTTTGACACAATAAGGTGTAACTTAAGTTGCATGAAACATGGAAACAAGTACAAGTTTCCAGAACAGTTACAATCTGGAAATTTGACCCACACATTCCCCCACAAGTTTTGTAAGCATAGGGACAGTATTTAAAAAAACTAAAAACTAAAAACTATGTTTCTATAAATAGCGCATGATCTTGCAAATATGAACAAAACAATCAAGAACATTAAAACCAGCCTAGATCCGTCTTAACTCCCAAACTACCAAGCGCCGAGAGGGATCAAATCTCTTTTCACTCTAAAAGAGGTTTGCATCTCAAGAGATTTGATCCCTCTCAGCCCTGGTAGATCCGAAGTTAAGATGGATCTAGACTGGATTAATTTCCCCCTTTAAATAGGCCATATTCCACTTGAATACAGGTCAACACAATGGTTATTTTTTTTATTATTATTTTATTTTCATAGGGTTATTTTTATTTTATTTTGACCAAGTTAAAATGTTACATTACATTACGTTACAACATCTCTACCATATTGAGCTTATTTTTATTTTGACCGAGTTAAAATGTTTACATTACATTACAACATATTTACCATACTGAGCTGGAGAGCGCCTCTCGGCACAATGATTTTAGACTTAACGTTTCCCAGTCATTAGGCATTTTTCGTGCTTCTTGGGGTCCCATGCACTTTTTAAACACTTTTGTGGACCCAAAATATAACATGTTTCTGTTTAAATGTACATTGATAAGGCCATAAATGTTTCAGAAATGTGGGTCTGTGTTTCAGCAATGTTTTTAAACAATTATCTGAAATGTTTCAGGCTATTTCAAAACATGCTTCGCATTTCCTCATGTTTCTGGCCAAGAAAGGTGGGAGGAACATTTCCTGAAACTTAGGGTGACACCCAATTGGCCGCTGGGATATACAACATTAATAAGTATACATGAATTCCTGCTACTTAAGTAGAAACAATTATTCAAATGTTGCAATATCTCAAGCTTTCTACATACAGTACACCGAAAGCGTGAGGTCGTGATCAGAATTTTTGGTGTTTGTACACGGCTGAAATGTGCACTAAATTCATCAGCAGCATTATCTGCAAACAACTGCAACACAAATGGACGGAGAAAAGTTAAAATTATTTAAAGGTTTAAACATTCATAATGATCCTTCTTGAAAGTACTTCATTTAATCACATGAATATAGGCCAAGTCAACAACACACCTCTTCATCATCAGGCCGACAAACAGTCTCATCAGCCTCCCGTGTGTTTTCAATGGTGCGGGGAACCTTTGGTTTTGGAGGCTGAAAATTCAAACAAGTAATTACATTGTTTATAGGTATATAAACTCTAAAAAGAAAGAAAGTTGGAAATTAGCAGAACTTTACTCTCCTAAGTAGCTTTGTCAAGGTGAGCTAATCAGTTTCCCAAAGATTCACCACAAATAGTAAAAAATAGCCTATCAGATTCCCAAAGATTAACCCACAGTGCACAATTACCTCTTCTCCAAGCTCCAAAGCTCTTTTCTCTGCAGCATCACGAGACTTGATCCGCTTCTTCTTTTCTAACTTCTTCTCTTGCTTCAATTTTGCATGCACCATGGACCTCTTGATTTTATTTTTTATCAAGGAGGGTTGCATTGTCACGGGTTGGCTGTCAACAGCACAATCCTCTTCATCTCTTGACCTCTTTTTGCCCATCGTTCTCCTGCATATACCAACTAAAAGCCAATATGTCGGCAATTCTCTAATAAATGTGTGGATCGTCAGTTGCATTGGCTAGAGACCAGGGTAATCAGCACAACACAAAAAGTTCTAACCTTGAAACACAAGGGTCAGATGAATGTCTGACATGTCCCAGCCTACTTTTCAACGGAAGAGAATTATTCTTATATCTCATGAAGATCAAAATCAACAAATATGTAGCATTCAGTCTTCACTTTTGTGCATTTGAAATAGTTTTCACTTTCATCTTATAATTTCCTCTACAATCTACTTGTGCTTTAAAATAGCTTATTTATCCAAATGATAACCAAAAAAACCATACAGTAATGTAGATCAAAATAGGCCCTTTGATTTGTGAGAAGATGTTATGATTTTATTTTTATAAAGGCTTGTCATGATGTTTTAAAGGCTATAGCACCAGTCCCAGCTGAGAAAAAAAGTTGAAAACTAATTAGAGGACCTGCGTTGAAGTTAGAAGCGCTAGCATACTGTTTAGGAGGAAAGGCTGTATGGCAGCATCAGAGTAAGAGAACATATTTACATTAAGGTAAAAATTTAAAAGACTAAGATCTATCATGCAAAATCATTTATTCCGCATGCAAAGGACAAATGGACAAAATTAAAAATGGATATTTTAAAATACACCTTTAATCCTTATAGTAGAATGACTTTTTGGGAATTATTTTTGCGCGTTGTCAGTGAGAGGCTGACACATGGCTAAGGGAAGCATCCATAATGCTTCTGGAAGGTTTTGAGCCTGAGTGGATGATCGGTATCACCGTCCACAACATCTTTTCATGAAAGTTCTTTCCATTGTGTAAAATAAAAAAGAGCATTTAATATCAACAAATATTATGTTTTAGATTTTTCCAGCAATGATTCAATTTTGTGTTTTGACACCATCAGATTTTCACACTTCGTTCTAAAGTTCAATTATTCCTATTTCAAATTTTCATATATTTTTAAACTTTTAGCTGCGTACGTTCTGGACTAAATATATCGCTTGTTTATTGGAAAGCCTCATTTCTTCTTAGTTGTTTCCTCCAATAAATTTCAGCGTAACCGCAGATTTCAGCTGCATTTATCAGTTATTCCTGGGTTAGGAATAAAACCATGGCATCAGAGCCATTTTCTTGGCGCCATGGTTAAACACCAGCAATGGCTTTCATTCTGAGGCTCTCAGAATGATGAAAACCAGAACACCGAAATTTCATTATCAGTGAAGGAAGCAATAAGCATTTTGGGTGGATAACAGAAAGCACACACAGAATGAGAGAAGCCCTACTTTTTGTTGATTCTGGCAAATGAAGGAATGGAGTGGGGCAACAATAGCAATGACAGAATAAATTCATCCGAGACCCCGAGATCAGAGAAGAGAGGCCAGTTGTCGTGATCATGAACGAAAATATTTTACAAGAAGAATTAAAAAAGAGGAGGCAATTGCAGCAACCAGGGAAACTTAGAAAACTGCGAAGGTAAACGCATCAATCTAAGGTTACTTGACAGAATTTCCAATTCGGCGAACTTGGAACCTCATGCCGAACATGAACATGAACAATTTCACGAAATTCGCCTGAAATTAGTTTAAAACTCGTCTGGAATCGCAGGAAGTTCAAGAAGGTTCGCCTGAAATTAGTTTAAAATTCGTCTGGAATCGCAGGAAGTTCAAGAAGGTTTGTAAAAAAAAACTTTAAAGGACAATAAAAACCCTAAAACTTACCCGCTATTTTCCAGGGTGTCTTGGACTAATGGAGATGCTGTCTCTGAGTGTCAAACTGTGACCACGAGGGGTAGGACTGAGACGGGTTAACGCGGGCCGCGGGGAGTCATCTCGGGAGTACTCGTGCTACAGTGGAAATAGAAATGAGCTGCGACATGTAAATAATTGTTATTGTTAATTTATAACATTTCTCATTTATTTTTCTTTAAATGATTTAGCGTATGTTTTATTTATACGGTATATTTTTATTTATACGAGACCAACTTTAATTATATAAAAATTATATATTTATAAACCTTTATAATTGAACTTTTAAGATTTTAATAAAAATATAATACCCTGGGTTGCTGGTTAGTACTTGCTTTTTATGTAAGAGGTAATTGATAGCAGAAATTTACCTTTTAAGGTGAGAAGTAATTGATAGCAGAAATCATCATAACTAAGATAAAATGGATTTTTTTAGTATATTTTTCTAAATAGATTCCTATATTAGGAAGCAAAGTTACTTTATAATTGCGATGTTAAATGGAATGAGATGCAGATCAATGGATTTTTTTAGTATATTTTTCTAAATAGATTCCTATATTAGGAAGCAAAGTTACTTTATAATTGCGATGTTAAATGGAATGAGATGCAGATCAATTTTTATGTTGATCCTATGCATAAGAGTATTGTTATAGAGGTAGTTCCTCTTGCCTTGAGAAGTTGTGTTAACCCTTAAGGTTTACTACTTAAAGTTTAAAGCACAATAATATTACAAAGATGAAAAATTAAACACCTAAAACTATAATGCTACACAAAATATAATATATCTTAAGTGTATAATATATATATTTTTTAAGGAGAGCTTAACAGGTGTTAACTAATAAAAAAGTGTTCACATTTAGTAAACCTAAAGATGAAACAACTTTCATTGCAATGTCACAATATCAAATATCAAAGAGGAAATTGTAGTATTTTATTTAATCACAAATAGAACTCAATTTAAATAGGAAAGATATAAACAATCTATTCACCGTACAACCATAATGCTACACAAAATATAATATATCTTAAGTGTATAATATATATTCCCCTTAAGGGGAGCCTAAGAGGCCTTAACTAATAAAAAAGTGTTCACATTTACTAAACCTAAGGATGAGACAACTTTCGTTGCAATGTCACAATATCAAATATCAAAGGGGAAATTGTAGTATTTTATTTAATCGCAAATAGAACTCAATTTAGATAGGAAAGATATAAACAACGCATTCACCGTACAACCTATAAACACTAACATTTTTATTTAATTATTATATAATTAAATCCATGGTTGAAAAAAGGAAAGGGCAGACATGCTCGATAGAGCAACCAAAAGTACACATAGTTGTCCATTATACTTTATTTAATTATTATATAATCTATCTAATCACTAAAAACCCACATTGGACAGACACATCATCTCATAGACAAGTGTGCCAATGTCACAAAGGCTTCTCCTCATTATTATCCCTACCGTAAGAAGTGGATATTGCACTGGGCTTTTGGTCAAATCATATTAATTTGGTATTGACCAAAAATCTAATACAATATTTCTATAATTTAATTTTAGAAACTTGAATTTATTAATTTTTAAAAATAATTAACTTTATTTGTATTTAATTTGATTGGTTATCAAATTAAACATGTTATTGCTCCTTACTTGGGGATATGTGTTATGTATTTATAATTTTTTAACTTTTACGCTGAGTTGTAAGCCTATTATATTACTTGGTACATACCGCGGTCAGTTCATTCTTTTCAAGTATACACATTAGTTACTGAGGTACATCGTTACTTGTGTTAGCATTTGCACATCAGTATTCAAGTATGTCTCAAGCAGAGGGTGTTAGGTCCATATACTACTAGTGTAACCCCTTACTTTTATTAGTGCAACCCCCTTATTGTGTTATCGTGCCCATATAGTCCCTATGTTGTTATTATTGTGCCTCATAGAAGCCCACTATTGTTATTGTTGTGCCCCTACAATATTATTGTTATGTAGGTTCTGATTGTATTGGGACCCCTTAGACTCCTGTATATAGTAGGGAGGTATTGTCATTTGTATCATCCAAGAATTGTTCATTTGTGTAATGTAAAAGAAGTTGCCCCCTCGAAGAGGTTGATTTTGAAGTCGTTGATCTATCTTTCCTTCTATTTTGTGAGCAGATTGCATAACATTTGGCATCAGAGATTTGGATTCTAAAGTTTCGTTGCTTTAAACAGGTCATCGTGGCATTTTCGCTATAACTTCTTCCTTTTTTGCGAAGTTCCAGAAGTTGAAATTAAAACCCATTTGAGTCGAGATCTTGATGAACCTCGGGTCCGAATTCCAAATCTTGTCTTGCTATATTTTCGGAGATATGATCCAAAGAAGTTAGGGTTTTTGCAGGCTCCCAAATTATATCTCAAACAGGGGACCTAGGGAAAATCATCATAACTTTCTCTCTGAGCATCAGATTGAAATTTAGTAAGAAGTTACAGAAACAGGATGGACTATAGTTTTTTGTGTATCGTTTCCAGATCCGAAGATCGAAACAGTGACATGTGACACTACGTGCAAGTTCACTCTACAGAACCAGTCTATAATCAGGCCATCGTGGGATATTTGGAATAACTCTTTCTTGGAGAATTCAATCTTGACCAGACTTGTGGGGTTGGAAAGATGACTCAGAAGGCTACCACAGGACGAAATTTCAAACCTTAGAGATCTGAAATTACAGAGAGACAACAGATTCAATATCGAGCTCCTACAAAGCAAAAAAAATGTGTAGTATTTTAAAAATTTTGCATAAGTTTGGTTTGAAAAAATAGGTTGAAGTAATTCAAAGGACATAGTGAAGCATAATTATCATTAATTGATGCCACGAAGAAAGAAAATGAAAACACCTAGTAAGCAACCTAAAAGCTCTAACATGACTCATGAAGAAGAGGAAGAAATGCAACATGATATATCAAAATTACGCGACCAATTGCAACAAATTTCACTCTCACAAAAAATAACAGAAGCTAAGATGGATAGTTTAAAGAAAGATGTGGAAGCTAAAATGAATGGCATGGAAGCTAAGATTGATGGCATGGAATCTAAAATGGATGGTTTAGAAGTAAACATTGAATATTTGAAAAAAGACATAGAAGGTTCGAAAGGAGGTTTGACAAAGTTGCTTCAAGAAATGCTTGAATGGCGAAAAGGTAGTAGAGGAAACTCATGATGAGAACAAAAGAAACGTTGATCATGATTCCATAGAATCTAATGTTGGATTGAAGACCCACGATGTTCCAAAGACCAATATGAGGAAGTTGATTGCAAGGATCCCGTAACATGGATACTATCGCTGGAGCAATATTTCGATCTCCATAATGTGCAAAACACATAAAAAGTACGCATTGCAACTTTATATTTAGAACTCAATTAGTCTGTATGGTATCGATGGCTTTGCTCTCGTAAACAGATTGTCACTTGGTCAATTTTTATGGATGAAATGATAGCACATTATGAGGATACAAAAAGCAACACCTTATTTAGTCAATTGATAAATCTCAAATAAAAGGGTTCAATGGTGGAGCACATTAAGGAATTCCAAAAACTAAATATAAGGGTAAAAGATATTTCAGAGGAGCATAGAGTTGATGTGTTCATAGGGACTTTAAAGGATAACATCCAACATGAAGTTCGTCTTTGGGAACCTGATTCATTGGAGAATGCATTCAAAGTGGCAAGAAAAATTGAAAGCAAAATTATGGCAACAAAGAAGTCTACCACTCACAACTATAAAGATGGAAGTGTTGCTTCCCCTAGCCTTCCACAACCTACAAGGTTCACACCACAACAATTAGAAGAAAAAAGAGCAAAAGGACTTTGTTACAGTTGTGATAACAAATACACTAAAGGTCATAAGTGTGCTGAGAAGAAATTATTTTACATAGATTGTGAAGAGGGGGGAGAAAAAGAACAAGAAATGTCAAAAGAAGAGAATATACACCATGAACCAACCCTAGAGAAAGAAGAAATGAATCTGAGCATATCTTGTAACGCATTGGCAAGAATTACCACTTCGCAAACTCTCAAGATAGGACATATCAAGAAGAAAAAAGTAATAGTGTTGATTGATTTGGGGAGTCCCCATAATTTTATTCATTGTAAGATAGCCAAGGAATTGAATTGCTTCCTATATTAGCACCAAAGTGTCAAGTGATGGTTGCAAATGGAGGAACCATAAATTGCTCTGGAAAGTCACATAATATCAAGCTATCCATGGGAGAATATGTAATGAATAGTTCAATGTTTTCCATTCCAACGAGGAGTGTTGATGTTGTACTAGGAGTCCAATGCATACAATCTTTGGGTATGATAACTTTTAATTTTCAAGAACTCTTCTTGAATTTTTTTGGGAAGGAAAGGAAGTTGAATTAAGGGGTATCACAGAGAAACTGAGAAAGATAATCAGCGCTAACAACATGACAACATTTCTAAAGAAAGAACAATGAGGCATAATTTCACAATTACGTTCACTAAAGGTTCCCACATCGAAATCATCTATTTCTCCAGATCTCCAAAAATTTTGAACAATCATTCCAAGGTATTTGAGACTCCCAAAGGCCTCCCCACCTATTCGTGATCATGATCATGCTTTTCATTTGATTCTAGAAGCGTTCCCCCAAACATCAGGCCTTACAGATATCCATATGCCCAAAAGAGTGAAATTGAATGTATGGTTGCAGAAATGTTAGAGGTTCGCATAATTCAACCTAGTCAAAGTTATTTCTCTGCTATAGTGGTATTGGTACACAAGAAGAATGGATCATGGCGCATGTGCCCGGATTATGGGGAGCTCAACAAGCTTACTATTAAAGATAAATTTCTCAATCTTATCATTGACAAATTATTTGGTGAATTACATGGAGCAATTTACTTCACCAAGTTGAATCTGTGTTCAGAATATCATCAAATCAGAATGAAGACTAAAGACATTCCAAAAACAGCATTTAGAATTCATGAGGGTCATTATGATTTTTTTGCGCATGCCTTTTGGCCTTACCAATGAACCTTCTACATTTCAAGGTTTGATGAATTCCATTTTCAAATCCTTCCTTAGAAAATTTGTGTTAATATTTTTTGATGATATACTAATCTACAGCAAGTCTTAGGAGGTTCATGTTCAACATGTTGACAGGGTGCTCAAACTATTGGAGGAGAAACAATTATATGCAAAAAACTCCAAATGTTTCTTTGGAGTACAAAAGGTGGAATATTTGGGTCATATTGTATCTCATGAAGGTGTTAAGGTAGACCCTAGCAAAATTAAAGTCATTAAGGAATGGAAAACTCCCACATCCATAAAGCATCTACAAGGATTTTTCGGGTTGACAAAGTATTATCGCAATTTTGTTAGGAATTATGGGAAAATAGCAGCACCTCTAACAACATTACTAAAGAAAGATGCATTTTCTTGGACTCCAGAAGCAAAAAAGGCCTTTGAACATTTTCTTGGACTCCATGCAACTGCTCTACTCCGTCTAAGAGATCACTACACCTTGCTTTCCAACTTGTCTCACCACTCGGCAATATATACTCGACCATTGTGAGGTGAAGGAGCATGTTAGACAAACTGACGGGTTGTTTCACTTAAATCAACGCTTCACCTACCTCAACCAACCTTCATTCCATTCCAAACTCAAATTGCTATACTCAAGCTGACTTAGTGCGATTATGTCAGATGACTCACTTGCAGGCTCATTCCATCGCAAATCAGGGAAGGAACCCCAAATTCAGTTGGGCACGGATGCTCATTCCATCGCAAATCAGGCAAGGAACCCCAAATTCAGTTGGGCACAGGTGCTCATCTCAACCATTCATTCCAACTCGGGCGCGCTCATTCCGACTCGAGCACTATCATTTTGCTCCAACTCAGGGGCCCTTATTCTGATTCAAACGAGCTTGTTTTGTTCCAAGTTGGGCACGCTCACCTTCAACTCAACTTCGCAGGGATGAACCAACACCTGGGGCACTCAATTGAGATGGTGACTTGACTAAAAATGCAGAGCACACTCTGCACACTCATGAGCGCCTAAGGGCTTTACATCCTCACCCACAAAGGCTCATTTCTATCCTCGACAATACTAGCACATCCAGGTGAATCTTCTCCTTAGACTCTAGGATTTCTTTCTCCCATTTCCAGAGTGACTCTCTTGTCTCCCATCCATCTTCCTCTGGGGCATTCTTACAACACACAACATACCCTCTCTTCCTATTGTTGTTGATCCATGTAGTCTTGTAGGAAACTATTTGCTCAAACTCTTAATCCAGATCATCAACAATCAATGTTGGTCCACGAGATGGCTCTGCTCTCTCAGGATCCTCCATGTCTAACCGACATGGTTTCAACTGACTCGTGTGTAACACTAAATGGCAAGCACGTAAGTGGAATGGCAACTCCAACTTGTCAGCTACATCTCCAATATTCTCAATTACCTTAGATGGACCCTCGAACCCCCTGATCAAGCACTTTGACATCCCCTTTAGCGATGGAAATCGCTCCCTCGTCATCCTGACGAAAAACCATATCGCCCACATTGAACTATGCATCCTGTCTATCTATATTTAACCACTTCTTCATCCTATCTATAGCCTTTATCAGGTCAACCCAAGCTAACTCCATGTTCTTCCAACCTACCAAAACTCTTAAGGCTAAAGGACTCGTCGCATAAAATCCATGTGTCACTGTTAAGGTGCAAAAGGCATTTTCCCATTCACTAACTCGAACGGAGTGTAACTTGCCGCATAATGCTTTTAAAGGTTGTAGTTGAACTATGTTGCATCCAATAGATCTAGCCAATGTTGAGTTTTCTACAAGGAGGCTTATTAGAAACCAGTTTTTTTATCTGATAATTACTTCCTAATTATTTCCAATCAATTTATTGTATGCCACTTATATCATTGAGCAATTATACACAGAAAATCTCAATAATAATGTAATGAAAACATTAGGATCATAAAGAGACATCCATGCACAATAAATACAACAAATTTTCCCTAGGAAACCCAAACTTTGGAGGAAACTCGATAGCTTTTCTTCTAGGAGAAATTGTTCTTCAACAAGGTTCATAATTACATAAATTGTCTAGAAATTTGTTCCCAAAACCCAGTCCAAGATACCAATCAAACTTGGTCAAATACCAGTGAGTCAACGCTAGTCAAACCACCAAAGAACAAATAAGTCAACGTTGTTCAACTGTCAAAATTTCAGCCCTATAGTCGGCTCAGACCTACGGCCAACGATTTGTGGTCAAATCCACATTGTGGTCAAATCCACATTGTGGTCAATAGTCAACTTGGTCAAATTCAAGCTCAGTTAAACTTCAAAAAACTCGATCAACTTCTTCCTCTTATATGTTCCTTTCAACTGCTTCTTTAGAAGAAGATGGTGTGTGTTGTGGTTGGTCGAAATGAGGGTGTCATATATGTATATATACTTGTCAAATGTGGAGGATTAGACCAAGGGTCACGCCCTGTCATGGTGGGGCTGACTTGACAATTTGGAGCCTACATGAACCCCAAAAATTAAGCTTTTAATTTTTATTTCATAATTTTCCTTGGTCGACTTGGAAGGCCTCTTGGCATGTGAGAATACCTCTCGATGCTACATAAAAAATCAACATTCCTTAGCGAGGGAGGTATTCTCCTTTGTTGCAACAGATTTCCCCTTTAGCTAAAATTTTTCCTTCCTAAAGAAAAGGTCATGAGCTTACCATGTTAATGCATGTCTATAGATTGTTGAGAAATCTAGGGCAACATTTAGATTAGGGTTCTTTAAAAGATTTCTCTTAACTTGAAAAGTTTGTGTGATGTCTTTTAATTCTTTTCATTATATTATTATTTTTTCCATCATCAATATAAATCCCAAAACAAATGAAGATCACGAACACAAGAAAAGGGACACAGGATGTAAGCACTTAGCCAGGGCAAAACCCTAACAAGGGGAAAACCCAATGAAACTCTTCCACTAGTAGATTCAGATCAAACTGAGACAACCAAGACCTAAGACCAAAATAAGTGACCTTCTTCTCTCCACCAAGTCAAGCTCTCAAGTCAAAATTTATGATCCTCAACAAAAATCTCGGTATGCCCTACAACTTCGTGGATCTATGTTCTACGAGTTCATGGTTCCATGTTCTACGATCTCGTCAATCTATCTTTAGACTTTTTCGGCCCTGCAACTTCATGGTTTCACTACAGAAAATTCTCGACCCTTCTTATTTCCATGCTTGATCTTCTTTTGATGAAAAGTTCTTCAAGATATCTAACCTGCACTACTTTTAGTCTTCACTAGTTTCAAATCTCAACTTAATTGACAATCTCTTCCAATAGGTCAAATACACTTTTATTTATAGTCTTATTGCAAGGTGGACGTGTCCCTTCATGAGGTCGACTAGACAGTTGAGAAGGACGACTTGATGTGGAGAGTAGGCCGACTTGGTGGAGGAAGCTAGTCTAACAAGATTTTACTCTTTTACAAATTTTACAAAGCCCAAGAAGGGTCTCACAAATTTATGACATGGGCAAGGACTTATGACTCAACCCTAGAAGCCTTCAATGGAGGAGGCTTTTGACCTATTGACCACTGACCCAAGCATGAAACCCATGCTTTAATAAATCAATTTCTTTTAACAATAAAATTTATTTTTCTTTCTTTTGACAAATACAATTATGAAGACTGACACTAGTTACATTCTTCAACACTCCCTTTTAACTAGCGATGTATTCATAATTACATATATACATAGGTACAAGGATGATCTCAAAATCATATGTTCTATGAAGAGTCACAACACACGCAGTGCTACAAATACTTGACCAAGGTATCTAATCGAGTGGGACTAAGGTGTGTTCCAAGCTTCAGCCACTCTAGGTACCATCAGGGTTCAGCTCTAACACCAACCCAAGGATCTAGGTGCATATCCAAGGTCGAAGCTCCAATACCAACACCACCCTCCCTACTTTGGGATAGGGACATCAACACATAGGTTGGCCAGATGTCCTCCCAAACATATTGTCGTCCCAAGAAGCTTCATCTCTCCCTACAAACTAAATCAGATATATCCATCAGTCCCATCATGCTTCCAAAGTGTTCAACCCTTTTATGGAGAGATTAACCTGTACAATCACAATCCCAATTAGCAATAAACTTTCAAATATATATACAAGTTAACTAAAACCTTCAAGGCTCTCAAATACACTCATGTTCCTTAGGTCATTGTCATATTCAAACACATATTTGTTGGAAGCTTTCTTCTTTAACTTCAACAACAACACTAAACTGAACTTTAGCACTTCTTCCAGAACATCCAAGTCTTATTTACAACTTTGTCATTCACAAATATCTATCAGTAATGCTTTAGCTATTCTCAAATCTCAAACATCCTAATGGCCATTTTATCAATTCATTCACTTCTCTTCAAGCTCCTTCACAACTAGGGAGATATACACTTTCCTCTATCCAATTAAGTAGTGAATAAGTTGATCAACCATCCTATTCTTCCAGTCACACAGGCTCTTCCTTTTGCATCAACAATTCATCAGAGAATCTAGACCTTCCAAAACTTTATTACTTCAGGAACATCATTCCTTCACATGGCAACAAGGTCATCTATCTAACTTTGATGTAAAGTTTAATGTCATTGAGGTTCTCACAGCTCCCTATGCTTAATATCATCATCAAATATGAGGTAAGCATCTTCATCATCTTAAAGACTATATACTTGCAAAAGCTTCACAAATATGTATGTACAAAAGCATGGAGTCAACTTTATTAATATAAGGTTAGCATGTTATAATAGGAGCATCACAACAATTTAAATTTTAGATATCCAAAACCTAAATCTAGTTAGGTCTACAATCAACAAAGGTTATATTCTTCATGCATTAGCCTTCTTACAACAACCTTCAGTGGGGTTTTGTTACAAACCCTAGATTCCATCATCTTAGCAACAAAATCAGGTTAGTAAACATAGCACCTAGGGTTTCAACAATATGCTCTTAGAATTTCAAGTCAAACCCTACTGGGGTTTTTGTTAGGAACCCTACATTTCGTCAATAAGACTAAATCATGAATATCAATAATCAAGTTAGCATTTTAATTACAATGAGAGCAATTTATATTATCATGCTCCAAAAATGTCATATCAACATCTACTAGGGCTTTTGATGTAAACCCTAGATACAAACATCAAGGCATCAAAGTTAGATATACAACAATTTTGATCGAGCTAGTGTTTTGATCATACTAAAGAACATACACCTAGGGTTTCATTCTTAGGATCTTACTTTAACTATTACAAGGGTTTTGTTCATAAACCCTAATTCACCAAACCCTAAAAATCTACGGTTTCATTATATATTTTGAATATCAATAAAAAACCCTAAAGACTAGAGTTTCATTGATAACACAATCAAGACTTTAAACATCATGAGTTCTATAACCAAATCTTAAGTAGGCTAGGGTTTCAATGTCAACATACCCTGAGCAACAAGAGGCTAGGGTTTTACAATGAACCCTAAAGGTTAGGATTTCACCATAAATGAGCAAACAACAAGAGATAATATGATAAGGGAGATTCAATCTAATGATTAAACACCCTAACAAGAATCTTTATGATTCAAAACCCTATGCATAAGAAAGTTAGTAATATAAAACAAATTTCAAAATGATCGTTCTTTGAAGTATGAAGAAGACCTACTACAAAATTTAATACATACCTTGAGATTTTACTTCACAAACATTGTCGAATCCACAAGCGAAGGACTCCCTCTGAATATGCTCTTTTTTTGTGAGAAGATGAAGGCTTCTTTTAAGGAACACCTTTATAAGATCAACATGTACCTGCAAAATTTGTCTAACAAGTACTACCAAGAATATGATTATAACCTAGGGATTTTTCAGATCAAAAACATCAGATCTATGGTTTTCATTACCTTGAATGAATTTCAAGGGATTTTGAGTACAAATCCTAACTAGGTCCAAAGAGCAATATGTTAAGAAAACTAATCATTCAATTCTTGTTTTGCAAGGAATTGCCATAGACCTTGTATTGCTTACAAGCCCTAGGCACTATGAGATAGGGTTTCTAAACAAACAAATGAGTTATATATATATATATATATATATTATATATATATATATATTATCTATTAGGTATTACAATCCTAGAAATTCACAAGCTTTAACACAAAAAGGGCTTGTCTGTTAAAATTTGGCAACTCAGGGATGAATTTCTTCTAAAAGAAATCATATTTTTCACCTCTATTTGAACAACCTATAATAAAATTTCATTTCTAACATTCTAATATGACTTCCCAAAAATAGTAAGTCACATCTTAATTTGGAAGTGACTTTCCAAAAATAGAAATTCATGTCTAAATGATCAAAGATGATCTCGACACCATTTGGAGCTCTCTAAGATCAATTAAGGACCCTCTGAACCCAAAAAATGGGAAAGGTGTTTTACATCATCCCATGTTCATGTGGGACTCCCTACATTGGTGAAATTGGTCGCTCAATAAATCAAATATTCATGAGCACACAATAGACATCAAACATGGGAAGACCTGCTCCTCAGCGTTGGTAGAACATACGGAAAAAACAAAACATCATATATGCATTGAAGAAGCTAGGGTCATTGCAACGATTGATCATTTTCATCATTGTAAGGTTAGGGAGGCCATAGAAATTGAAAGGAGGCCATACAATTTGAATAGTGACAATGGTTGGAAAATTAGTAGATGTTGGATCCCTACCTTGTCTTCTTAAATTTTTATTTAGTAATTCTTATTATTTATTCTCAAATATTTATTATACATGTCGCTGGCAAGACATAACGTATTCAGTTTTTCATTGACTTGCTATTAGTTTTTCTTTGACTAAAAAAATTTAAAATCTATCCAAAGTTTAACACTGAGATTAAATTTATTATTTTTAAATAAAATTTATTTCTATTTATCTCATTATGATTGGTTAAAATGTCTCCCCTCTTATTGCGTAATGATGGCAAGAATTGACTTTTGTGTACTCTATTATTAATTATTATGTATTATATTACTAATTACTATGTACAATAAATATAAATCATTTGAAAAATAACATTATATATTAATTGCTATGTACGATAAACACGAATGTTTGTAATTAAATTCAAAATTCATTTTTCTCATTGGTGTAAAGTTAGTGTAAAGTATTGATAGACTATTTTTATGGGTTTTAATTTTTTAATTTACAAAAAATAATTTTGAAAAATATAAATTGAAAAAAAATATAAAAAAAAAATCATGTGTACAACTTGTACAACTCTCATTATATCAATTTATACTCTAAAGACATGATATGTGTACTAATAATATGGCATTATATAAAAAGATTGTCATCATTCAATATTAATAAATAATTATTAATTGTTATCATTATCTTCAATGTCATTTTATATTATCTAACTATATATATATATAATATATATATATAACATTTTAACTTTTATCTACCAAAAATGGTCTAATTATATTTAAAAAAAAAATTAAAAAAAGTTAAACAAATATTCATATAACTCATTTTACAATTTTATTATTGTTTGTAATACATACAACACAATGTGACATTAAAATATTTTATTAATCTAAGCGGCAGGGAACCGATAGCTATGCGGCCTTGTTTAATTCTATGTTTCTTTTTTAAAGTTACTTGCTTTAATTAATTTAATCCTTTTAATCTTTTTATTACTAGTATTCCCTTTAACATGTTAATTTTATTTTTATTTTAATATTATTCTTTCTCAATTTTCATCTCTTTCCACATTCTCTTTTGAATAATGAGAATTTGAGTTGTTCTTTTATTACATGTGATTATTTATTTTATTATTATTATTATTTCTTATTTCTATTTCTTATTTTTTTAGATTAATTCGATTTATTATTTTGATTCTTTAAGTTTGACCAAATATTATTTTTTATTTTTATTTAATTTTAGATATTTCTATTTCATTGTTGTTTTATGATTTATTATATTATGAATTTTCCTTTTGGTTAATATATCTTTCTTGATTCAATATTAAGACCTATATTCTAACAACTACTTTCTTTATATAAAAATATGTTTTATTAATAAAAATATTCTTTAGTCAAACTAATTGTTCTATTCAAATGGTGTTCTCTACATCTATTTAATTTGATACCAAGATCTGATTCTTCATCTTGTCATGGCAAGATGGTTCAAAACGCATTGATAAATTGTTTCTAATGTGATTTTTATCGAAAAAAATTATCAACATTCATAATATTGATCACTGAAGACTGAATTCGGATATATAGAATCCACTTTAAAATCAAATTGAACAACAATTATATAAATCAAGAATTAATATTTTTATCCTTACTAGTATTGTTATTATTATTATTATACTATTATTTATAAAATAGTCTAAAGTCATTCACTTTTAATGGATTAATAAAAAAGAATTCTCTCATGGAATAAGTAAATTAAATTGAAAATCTCTTACTTGACAAATCAAACCTCTCTTGGAATAAAATAGTAACTCCACACTTAAGAGAATGTAACACTCTCTCACTAATTCAATGTATGGCAAAAGTGTAGCTCCTCCTCATTAAATGCACTTGTAACTCCCTCATTCAAATTGATTTATAACTCTCACCAAATATTCTCTCATGTCTAAAAGTAACTCTCTCTCCCTAATTCGAATTGTAACTCCTCAAGGCATGCGTGTCTTTCTCTCTATTCTTGGGATGAGTAACATTTCTCCTCAAGTAATTCCTCCCTCGTGGAATTAAATTCTCCTATTATTGGCTCAAAGCATGAATTCATTTATAACTCCTCTCATTTATCATCTATTTAATCAAGAGCAAATAAGAGTTGAGAGCAACATGTTCAATATGAAAAAAGAGAGCAAGTGTTGAGTGTGTGCAAAAGAAATGTGAGAGCTAGTGAGGAGCAATAGCAAGGGAAGAGCTAGAGCAAGTGTGAAAGACGTGATCTGATCGAGAAAAAGAAGAGATCTTCAAGCAAAAAGCAAGTGAATTTCAATTGCAAGTTGATCAGACATTGATGACTTTACTCATTTTCATTATCTCTCTCTCTCTCTCTCTCTCTCTCTCTTTTGCTGAACAATTGAAGAAATCTAATAAAAAAAGAGTCATTTGGGCTTTCCCCCTTAAGGGGTTTTGTCATGGTCATTGAACCAAAATCTTAATGTCTCATATTTGTATTTGGTCATTTTCATGTGATCCTTATGTTTATGTTTTATCTACAATTGTTGATCTGAAAAGTTTTAAAGAAGAAATCTGCATTCTAAGTAATTGTAATAGCATAGAACATTCAGTTTTATACAAAGTACATTCAGTTTTCTGCATATAACCTTCAAGTTTCTGCAAAAAAAAAATTAAATTTATACATAGAAATTTCAGATTTTAACATGGTATCAAAGCCTTGGTGAAGCACAGTTCAATGAGACTAGAGATCCCCTGAAAAGACCCCACTTTCTACCAAAGTTTTTTTGATCAAGATGACTTCGTCCTACTTCAAAGTACAAGAGAAGTTATGGAGTATGTTGACAACACAATAGTTGATCCACTAGAGAATTCAAGTGCTGCTATCAAATCCAAACATAAAAAGGCTGAAATCAAAGCTAGAAAAATTATCTTTGATTCGCTTAGTGATCATCTCATTACTTATGTTTCAGGTTTGAAAAAAACTAAAGAAAGGTATGACAAACTAACTCGCATGTTTGCAATTAGTAACTTGAACTAGATTATTGTCTTGAAGAATCCACTGGAGGACATCAAGATAAACAAATGAGAGACTGTTCAAGCATACTTCCTGAGAATGACCAAAATTAGTTATCATCTGTCAATAGTTGGTGAAGTTGTGCCCGACAAATAAATGGTGTTGATTGCGCTTAGAGGCTTTTCTCCTATTTGGGAGACTTTTATCACCACCATCAGCAATATCAACATTATTCCCACATTTCATGAGCTCATGGGAAAGTGTATCCAAGAGAATGTCAGAATGATCTCTAGAGGGAGAATTTCACATCATGAAGAAGGAGAACCTACTGCGTTTATGACAAGAAACAAAAAAGGTAATAAAAAGAAATTTGCTTTCAAATCAAATAAAGAGAATCTAGACATGTCAAAAGTTAGATGTTTTAACTGTCAAAAGCATGGTCACTTTGCTCGTGACTGTAAAGAAAGAAGAAGAACATCTAAATTCAAAAATAAATCTGATTATAGCAAAGACTCTTCTGAAAATCAAAGAAAAGGTCATTCTAAGAAGAAGAAAAAATCCAAGATATAAAAATAATGCAACAGAAACTCAATTAGAATATTTTCTTGTTTCTGCTCTTTTCAGTTCTTCTTCTACAAATTCATTTGATAGTTGATTAATTGATAGTGGTGCTTCCAAACATTTCACTGGTTACAAAGAAGTACTCTCTAATCTAGTTGAGAATTTAAATGTTATCCTTGGAGATAATTCTACTCACCGAGTTAAAGGTTATGTTCAATTTCATTTTAGTTAGGTGATAGCAAATCTATTTTTTTGCAAGAAGTTTTGTATGTACGTGGTTTGAAAAAGAATATTGTATCCATGTCTACTCTAGAAGATAAAGGAATGAAAGTTGTTTTTATTAATGGAAAAGTTCTAACTTAGCCTTTGAACACAAGTATGAGAGAAGCCTTCATTCTTGGATCAATATGTGAAGGGATTTACAAAGTCAATGGTAAACTCATTCATGCATTGGTCCATGATACCGATTTTCAGTGTGAATTATGGCACAAAAGATTCACTCGCCTACACTACAAAGCCTTACCTCATGTAAGGAAGATGGCCTCTGGAATGTCTGAGATCAGAATGGATCATGAAGGAGTTTGCCCAAAATGTGTAAGTGGAAATCATATAAAGGGACCATTCCCTTCAAGCAGAACAAAAACTAGTCAGGTACTTCAGCTCATACATTTTGATTTATGTGGACCTATCCATGTTACTTCTCTTGATGGCTACTTGTATTTCATGATTTTCCTTGATGATTTTGCTCGCAAGACATGGTTATTCTTTTTAAAAAAGAAAGGGGAAGCATCTGACATGTTCAGGGATTTCAAATTTTTGATTGAAAATCAAACTGAAAAGTTGATCAAAGCTTTCAGATCTAATGGGGGAGAGTTCACCTTCAATGATTTTAATGATCTTTGCAAATATATTGGAATAAAGAAAGAAACCACTATGATGTACAATCCACAACAAAATGTTGTGGACAAGAGGAAGAATAGAACCATTATGGAAGCAATCAAAGTCATGAAGCATGATCAAAAGCTACCAAAGTTTATGTGCGGAAAAATTGCAAATATTATTGTTTATGTGCAAAACATAACTCCTCATCAGGCCTTAGACAATGACTCCTAAAAAAGTTTTCACTGATAAAATGTCTGAGGTGAGTCTTAGAATCTTTGGCTATAAGTACTTCCATATGCCAAAAGAGAAAATGAACAAATTGAAAGCTTCAGGTAAGAAATGTACGTTTGTTGGTTATTGTAATAATTCAAAAGTTTATAGAATTTATGTACATGGTCAAAGAACTATAGAGTTTAGTAGAGACGTAACACTTGATGAAGATGTAGCTCTTAGAAAAGCAACAGACTCTCCTCCTCCTGCCAATGTTGAAAGGCAAGTTGTTAATGAAAAAAAGCATGTATCTGAGTCTGAACTGGAACCTGAGAATGAGCTTGTTGATAATCCAATGAGTTCCATGGACCCTCTAAATCCTCCACCACATGATCCTCCTACCGGAAAAAGACCACCATGGTTGTGAGATGCCTTGCAACATGTTGAACAACATGCTACCCCAAGAGGAACATTCAGGGAAAGTAAGAAATTAACTCTGTTTCAAGGGTATGTTGTTTCCATGAGCAACATCATTCATGTAGAAGCATGCACCTTTGAAGAAGTTGCAAAAGGAGTCTAGAAAGATGCCATGACTGAAGAATACGAGTCCATCATCCAAAATGATGTTTGGGAAATGATTCCTAGACCTCAAGGTAAATTTGTTGTCACTTCCAAATGGTTGTTTAAGATTAAACATGGTGCATAGGGTAGTATTGAAAAATATAAGGCTAAATTTGTAGCTAAAGGTTTCTCTCATAAAGAGGGAATAGATTATGATGATATTTTTGCACATGTAGCTCAATATACTATTATTTGATCTGTTGTTGCCTTAGCTGTTAACTTAGTATGGATTCTTCACCAAATGGACACGAAAACTACTTTCTTGCATTACTTCCTCAAGGAAGAGGTATTTGTAGAACAACCACAAAGCTTTGAAGAGCATGGCAGGGAAATTCATCTATGCAGACTGAAGAAAGTCTTATATGGGTTGAAGCAAGCTCCAAGAGCTTGGTATGCTTGCATGATAGCGACCTGCTAAAGCTTGGTTTCATAAGAAGCAGTGTCGACCCAAACCTCTACTTCAAGACAATCCAAGTTATACCTTTGATTTTGGTATTGTATGTTGATGATTTATTCTTCACACGAAGAGAACCTTTTATCCTCCAGTGTAAGAGGGAGTTAGCTTCCGAATTTGAAATGAGAGACCTTGGTTTGATGCATTACTTTATGGGTCTAAAGGTTTGGCAAAGACGACGAAATTTATCTTTCTCAAGGAAAATATGTTAAGATTTTTGAAATATTTGCTATGGTAGAATGTAAGTCCATGCATACTCCTACAGAAATGAACTTTAAGAAATTATGTGGCAAAGTTGCAGGACCTAGTCTGGCAAATCCCACAGAGTATAAACAAATCATTGGTGCTTTGATGTTTTTGGTAAACATTAAGCTTGACATATGCCTTGTTGTAAACACTTTAAGTCAATACATGATTGATCCCTTTCATGTCCACTGGATTGCTACAAAACATGTACTTAGATATTTGGATGGAACTATCAATCTAGGATTGAAATACACTATTAAAAATGTAAGATTTCATGGATATACTTATGTTGATTGGATTGGTAAATCTGCTAAAAGACAGAGCACTTATGGGTGTTTCTTTAGCTTGGGATCTGCCATGATCTCTTGGATGAACAGAAAGCACAAGTCTGTTGCATTGAGTACAGTTAAAGCTTAGCACATTGTCGCTAGCTGGGCTAGCTATGAGGCAGTTGGGCCAACAAAGTTTTTTGGTGAACTATTTGAGCAAGTTCCAAAGACAACAGTTATATATTGTGACAATAAGAATGGGATTCGTCTTGCAGAGAATCTTGTGTTTCATGGTAAGTCCAAGCATATTGAGATCAAGTATCACTATCTTTGGGATATGGTGCGGAGAGGAGTACTGAGGCTTCATCACATCTCCACTGATGATCAGATAGCTGACATTCTTACCAAGCCCTTACCGAAAAGAAAGCTCTTGGTTTTAGAAGAACCGCTTGGACTAATGGACATGGCCCTTCCGAGAAGTGGTCACAGCCTATGTCACACGGTTCGAGTTCGAATTCGAATCGAACTTAATCTTCCGATCAGGTTCAAATGAGGTTCGGCATTAGGTTCGACTATACATATTTTTCAATATATATATATTTATATATGACAAAATAATAGAAAATAAACACATGAATACAAATTCTTATTAGTAAACATAAATGAATAATGTAATCATTCTGTTTACTGTGGGAAGCATTTTTTAAATAGCCATTTCAGAACTATATGTCATGTTGAACAATTTTTACTGGAGAATATTATGTGTTCCCGTGCGGAGGACTAAAGATCTAACATTTTGAACTATATTGGGCGGTTTTCAGGAGAGGAACCTCTGTTTTTCTATTTTATATGATGTCTACAGAAATGCTTAAATGTATATAAAATATGTAGTTTTTCCATCAAATTAAGATTTTTTTCCTAGAGAAAAAAAATGTCATGTGTTGAGGAGAAAAAAATTTATTAAGGAAAAGTGTTGGATATTTGGAATAATCATCGAGGCCCTCGAACCAAGAGAATAAATAGTCATGCAAAGACAAAATCAAAATGCAACTAAAATTAAGCGTTTGATATTGGAACTAAATTTGCTATCTGATGTAATATATGATGCATTTTTCCAAAAGAAAAAAAAGGAAAATCATTATTATTGGGTTCCTAACTTCCTACATATGAAAAGCGTGGTTTCATTATTCATAAGGTACTGTAAATAGTCATATTTTGCCTGAACATTTATCGCCAGAGGTTATTGAACGCAATAGTTTAAGGAGGTCATTTTTTGGCTCCTTTCCAGCCATATTTTTTTGGTCAATTTTGCAGCATAGATATAAAACATAGGCCAAATTGGCCCACGAGGTATGACAAAACACTATTAGCAATGTGATTACAACACTGAGGGAAGATGTTATTGTATAAACCCAGGGACTTGTGCCCTGAAGCGAGCTTCTGAATTGGCAAAGCATTTGACAGAGACAGAGAGAGAAAGCCCTCTTATAGGGAAACAGTGGTTAATTCCAGTGGGAAGTTTGAAAATGGTGAATATCTTTGGGAAGCATTATCCACTGCCAAAGAGAACCAAACCTCAATTGACCTCTTGTTATTTTTGGAAGAAGGGGCGATCATCCCTAAGAACCAGAGTATACACCTGTCTAAAATAAGCTTCTTCAATCAATAGCATGGATTTCTTATGCTTAATATTCCAACAAACAACCCAAAAATAACATAGACAACAAGATTTTCCCTATATATTGTTCTAAACAAAGGAAGAGACACTCTAGTTGAATCTGTTAACCAAGAAATACATAATGAAAGCAAGTATACTCTGGAGTTTGTTTGAGATTTGATTTAGGGGATGCATATAGGCTCTTGAGACTTGGACAGCCAATGCTATCTCCAAATCCAGCGAGCAGGTATACGATTTACCCACAAACAAAAACAACAACATTGCTCGAAAGAAAAAGGAACAAACCAGGCAAAACGAAAAATGCCCGACAATGCTCGAAAGAAACATGCCCAACCCAGTGAAAAAAATCAGCGAACCCTAAATCGAACCTTAAAAAAATTCAATTAAATTCGCGTTCAGGTTCGTTTAGGTTCGAACAGGTTCGAGTTCGATTAGGTTCGACTTCAGGTTCGAATTTCAGGTTCGGCGAACCTGAACGAATTTCAAAAAAAATTTGAGGTTCGCCGAATTTCGAACCTGAACCTTCAAATTCGGCGAACCCTGTGACATAGGTCACAGCTGATCAAGAAAACTGAGTTGCATTTCCCCCCTGTCAAATCTCATAGGATTAGGGAATGATGTCGCAAAGCTCCTAATGTTGAAGGACCTCTTGTTTAGTGTTTGCTAAAAGAGTAGGCCTCAATATGCATCTGACCCACAATCATGGACATGGGAGGAGCCTCCTTTCTAGCTAATAGGTATAGTGAGACTTGTCCTTGTGACTTGTCTAGGATGCAGGTGTTCCACCACTTGACACTTCGTTGTGTTTGATTCTTGTCTGTGTGACTTGTTTGAGTCTTGTCTATGTGATGTTTCTATTCTATCACTTAATTTTTGAGATGAAAATAGGTTGAGTGTAATATATGTTACAGAGTAGAGTTGAACTGAGATTAATGAAAGAGATCAGAGGAAACAGAGATCTATGATGCAGAAAGAAATTCCTCCCTAGCTAAGAGGGAGTGTTAAAATATGGTAACTCAAAGATGAATTTTTCCTATAAGAAATCATATTTTTCAATTATGTTTGAACCACCTATAATAAAATTTCATTTCTAACCATTCTAATATGACTTTCCAAAGATAATAAGTCACATCTCAATTTGGAAGTGACTTTTCAAAAATAGAACACCATGTCTAAATCATCAAGGATAATCTCAACATATGGAATCCACTTTAAAATCAAATCAATCATGATTATAAAAGTCAAAAATTAATATTTCTATCCTTACTAGTATTATTATTATTATGATATAATTATTTATAAAAAGTATAAAGTCATCCACCTTTAATGGATTAATAAAATTGATTTTTTTAATGGAGTAAGTAAATTAAATTGAGAATCTCTTACTTGCAAATCGAACCTCTCTCTTAGAATAAAATAGTAAATCCACACTTAAGAGAATGTAACTCTGATCCGGATTTAAACAGGAACGCAACAAATTACAGATATAACCATAAACACAAAGATGTAGCAGAAATAATACTTCATTTCATTAATGTAAAACACTGAAGTATGCTTACAAACAGAAATGGAAATAAACCAGCTAGGGTGATGGTAACGTATCTCTGAGAAAAGATGTGGCGGCTACATGCCTCTGAACTGTCTTACAATGAGGCTCGAATGCCTATCTATTGTTAAGAAATAATGGAAAACCCTAAACATCAAAAAACCTAACCCTAGGAAATGAAGTGCCAAACTATGGGCCCCATTTTGGGTAAATTGGTACATCAACTTCCCAAGGTCGTAACTTTGGCATACGATCTTCGTTTGACGTGCACAATATCTCGTTAGAAAGATTTATCCGAGGAATATAACTTTGGGATGAACAACATCGATCTATGGACCCATGTTGCTCCCAGTTTTCCCAAAAAAACTTTGTTTAGGGCCTCAAAAGCGCTGCAGAAGTTCAGGACCCGAAAAACTGCTAAAAATAGTAAATTGTGCTACAATTAAGGAAACTGACAAAGTGAAAGAGACAGTTGTGGGGGTCTAAGTGGGATAGGCGGGTGGCCACCAACATCCACCTGGATCATTCCTCCCCTCTTTAGAAGCAATGATCCCCATTGTGTTGAGTTCCTCCATGAGATGAGAAAACTTCTGCTCAACTTGGTCCCTAGTGAGCTGTTCTACAACCTCTGATGTGTCTAGTAATGGTGGGAAGCATGGTCGAGGGCGGTCCACATTGAACACTCGGTGCAAGCGAAGGAATGGGGGAATGTTGTGCGCCAAAGCATTGTTTCCCACAGCCTTGGTAACGGTGTAGGGACCACATCAGAGTGGTCGGAGCTTTTAATAGGCTCTTGTAAGGTGTTCTTTCTGCAAGTGCAACTAGACTTTGTCGCCCACCTGAAACTTGTGTGGCACCCAATGTTGATCATGTTGCTACTTGTACTTGGCATTTTCCAGAATGGAGCGGCGATATATCGACCCGTTGGGTAGAGGTGCTCTAGGAGTCAGATCGAATGAATGCTTGACCTAATAGTGCAATGGTACCCCTGTGGGTGAGGAGAAGATGTTCCTGTATTCTTTCATGACCGTATCCCTCTATTGTTGCTGCTGGGTGGAGGAACCCTTCACGGGGGTCATGGATGTGGCGACAATCTTCCCCTTACTTTGGGAGCGAACCAGATAGAAAATAAATATCTTAGTCTGAAAAATGATCTTACTACCTTTCTTAGCAGAGATCAAAGAAGTGGCGATAGGTGGGGCTACCTCTGGTATCTTGTATAATGAATTACCCAAAGAAACAATAACAGTGCGAGGCCTTGACTCATACACAGCATGTCGCCTCCATAAGTATGGTTGGCCTAATAATATATCACAAACATCAAGCGGTGCAACATCACACAATACCTCATTTGTGAAGGGCTTGATCCTATAGGGAAGGCGGCACTGCTGGCAGACTCAGAGATCTCGTCCTTGGTGAAGCCACCCGATATTGTACGGCTGCAGGTGTGGTGTAGTCGGTAGGCCCAAACGTTTCACGACCTCTGCTGAAATGAGGTTCTTTTGGCTCCCATTATCAACAATGAATTGCAGCGGTGAACCCTTCACCCACATCTGTGAGTGGAAAAGACGCTCCCCCTCCTCTGGATCTTCAGACTCATTCTTCTGGATCTTGGCGATGGCAACAGTGGCGCTGGGCTCTGCGTCAATGGTTTGCTTCCCTTTGTCATTCCCCTTGTCGAGTTCTGACTCAGGGTCGAAACATGCATCTAATTCTGAAGCCTTTAACTCGGCCACCAGCGATTGCTTGGTCCTACACTCGCCTGTGTTATGAGTGGGGCTCTTCTCGAACTCACACCACTTTCTTGTGTCCTTATTTGACTTCGTGGTGTTGTTATTTTCTTGCGGCTTCGATGACTTGTCTTGGGTCACCCCGCCTTGGCTTTGTCCATTGTTCTTCGTATTCGTAGATCCAAAGTCTCGCTTCTTTTGTTTAAACTTATGCTCGATCTTGACAACGTATCGGTATGTCGTGCCAAGTGAGGAGATGTTGAGGAACTCCATCTCGTCCTGGATGTATCTATGTAAGTAGTCGCGATATTTGAGTACCAAATGCAGCGCAAAATCCTTGATACTCAACTTTGTGCGAAGGGTATGAAAAATATTTGTGAACTCCAACACATCTTGGTCCCTTCCCTACCGCAGCGTGGTCCATTTTATGTATTTGTCCTCATAGCTCTTGACAAGGTAGTATTGCTCCTTGATGGCATCCTGGAATGAATACCAAGTGGGTGTGGCTGAAAATAGTGAACCCGTACTTTCATCCTTCTGCTCGCAGTAGGTTTCCCACTAGTCCTTGACGTGGGGAGCTGCTTTGAGAAGTGCAAAAGTGATCTTTTCTCGACTAGAAAAATCATGAACAAAAAAATATCCTTCTAGCAGATTTAACCATTTGTCTACGACATCTGCATCTATCTAACCCTCGAATATGGGGAATTCAAAGTTAACTTGTACCTTAAAGGGTGTGGGTTTCTAGAGTAGCTGCTGGAAGTAAATGCGTTGCCCATGGGTAGCCGCTAAAGGATTTGGGCAAAGATTTCCATCATCGCGTTCCTTTGTCGCTCAAGGGCTTCTTTGAGCAAGATTTTGATAGAATCTCTTGCCCCCTCGTCTTTCTTTTCATCCACCATGGGAGGTCGTCGGGATTTGCGACGCTGGTCTTGCAAAGGTTCGACATGTTCAAGCCTTAACTCCTTATACCCGACCTCGTTGGGGACATGCAAAGAAAAACAAAGAAAGAGCAGACCGCTTTGATACCACTGATTCGGATTTAAACAGGAACGCATCAAATTACACATATAACCATAAATACAGAGATGCACCGGAAATAATACTTCATTTCATTAATGTAAAATACTGAAATATGCTTACAAACAAAAATGGAAATAAACCAGCTAGGGCGATGGTAGCGTATCTCTGAGAAGAGATGTGGCGGCTAAATGCCTCTGAACTATCTTACAATGAGGCTCAAGGGCCTATTTATTGTTGAGAAACAATGGAAAACCATAAACATCAAAAACCTAACCCTAAGAGATGAAGCGCCAAACTATGGGCCCCGTATTGGGTAAATTGGTACATCAACTTCTCGGGGACATAGCTTTGGCATACGATCTCCATTTGACATGCACAATATCCCGTTAGAAAGATTTATTCGAGGACTACAATTTTGGGATGAGCAACATCGGTCCACAGACCGATGTTGCTCCTAGTTTTCCCAAAAAACGTTGTTTAGGGCCTCAAAACGGCTCTGGAAGTTCAGTGCCCGAAAAACTACTAAAAATAGTAAATTGTGCTACAATTAAGGAAACTGACAAACTGAAAGAGACAATTGTGGGGGTCCAAGTGGGATAAGCGGTGGCCACCAACATCCACCTAGATCAAACTCTCCCTCACTAATTCAATGTATGGAAAAAGTGTAACTATTCATTAAATGCCCTTGTAACTCCCTCCTTCAATTCGATTTGTAACTCTCACTCAATATTCTCTCATGTCTAAGTGTAACTCTCTCTCTCTCCCTAATTCGAATTGTAACTACTCAAGACAAGTGTACCTCTCTCTCTATTTTTGGAATGTTTTACACTTCTCCTCAAGTAACACCTCCCTCATAGAATTCAATTCTCCTATTATTAGCTCAAGGCATGAATTTAGTTTGTAACTCCTCTCTTTTCTCATATATTTAAGCAAAAGAAAGAGTTGAGAGCAACATGTTCATTGTGAAGAATGAGAATAAGTGTTGAGTGTGTGCAAGAGAAGAGTGAAAGCAAGGGAAGAGCTAAAGCAAGTGTGAAGGACATGATCTGATCAATAGAATGAGAAGATCTTCAAGTAAAAAGCAAGTGTATTTCAACTGCAAGTTGATCAAACATTGGTGACTTTATTCACTCTCTCTCACTCTCTCTCTCTCTCTCTGTACTCTGCTAAACAATTGAAGAAATATAATAGAAAAATAGTCATTTGGGTTTCCCCCTTAAGGGGTTTTTCCCTGGTCATTGGACCAAAATCTCAATGTCTCATATTTGTGCTCAGTTGTCTTCATATGATCCTTAAGTTTATGTTCTCCCTACAATTGTTGATCTGAAAAAATTTTAAGAAGAAATTTGCATTCTAAGTAATTGTAACAGCATAGAACATTTAGTTTTTTACAAAATACATTTAGTTTTCTGCAAAATACATTCAACTTTCTGCAAAGTACATTCAATTCTATTCAGTTTTCTGCAAAGTAAATTCAGTTTTATGCATAGAACTTTCAAGTTTCTACAAAGAATTTTTAAATTTATGCATAGAACATTCAAATTTTAACATTGTCAACCTAAGCAACTAAACATTTTATGTTAGTTTCATACATACCTCAAAATTTTATACCTTTCACTTAGAAATTCCATTGATCTTGTTACTCATTCTGGCAAACTGAAAACACATTGTTAGATGACAAAACATAAAAAAATAATATTGATACTTACTTGAGTTTAGATAAAAACTTCAAGCCGGTCTCAAACTATTAGATACTTTCTTTTGAGTGTATAGGAAAAGAGTTGCTACAGGGCCTTTATTTTGACTTCTCCTTATAGATCGATTTTCCATAAGGACTATAGACCTTGTTTCTCAAAGTGGATGGACTTCAAATGTCTTACTAAAGTAGATTTTCTTACATGAGATCCTTCTAGGTCGGCTATTATGTAACTATTGAACCTTATATATATACTCAGATTCTCGTCCTTATTCTACAGGGATCTCATCTCCTTTAACTTTAAGGAAACTGTAGCTTTGTAGCAGTCCTTTAATGCCTTTTCAATAATTCGGTTTGGGTCATTTTTCATTACAAGCTATAAGGATTAACTTTCTTTATTAAACAAAAATCTGGGTATGGATTGGACTCAATGATTATCCCTTTTGGTTTTTCCAGTTGATGCTTCATGGCTCCCTTATATTGCTACGGTCATCAGAACTTATGGTAACTTCAGATGTACATGAATAAGTGACCTTTCAATTTTAGAGACTAACAAAACTTCACTATATGTTGTGATGAATTTGGCCTTGATTAGGCTAACGAACCAACCTCTCAAATCTCAAGAAAATCTTATGTTGTTCCTTACATGATTTTGGATCTCAAGCTCTGGATGCGACCTAGTTACAGAGGTGTGCGCTCAAAAGATATTTTTCATTTTGTAGCTCAGATTTTCTTCTAGAAGCTTGACCTTATAAGACTAGAATAGTCAGTTTCCTTTTCCCTTTTTCATTGTGATCTTCTCGTTGCCATGTTCACTGACCTTAGCTCTGATACCATGTTTAGAAATCTAGGGCAGCTTTTAAATTAGGGTTTTTTAAATGATTTCTCTTAACTTGACAAGTTCTTGTGATGTCTTTTAGTTCTTTTCATTATATTATTATTCTTTCCATCATCAAGACAAATGCCAGAACAGATGAAGATCACGGACATAAGAAAAGGGACACAAGATGTAGGCATTCAACCAAGGCAAAACCCCTTGACAAGGGGAAAACCTAGTCAAACTCTTCCACTAGTAGATTCATATCAAACTGAGACAACCAGGACCTAAGACCAAAATAAGTGACCTTCTCTCAAGCAAGTCAAACTCTTAGGTCAAACTTTTGATCCTCAACAAAAATCTCAATATGCCCTACAACTTTGTGGATCTATGTTCTACAACTTCATGGTTCCATGTTTTGCAATTTCGTGGATCTATCTTCAGACTTTTCAGCCCTACACCTTAATGGTTTCACTAAAGAAAATTCTCGACCCTTCTTATTTCCACGCTTGATTTTTTTTTGATGAAAAGTTCTTCAAGATATGTAACTCGCACTCCTTTTAGTCTTCACTAATTTCAAATCTTGGCTTAATTGATAATCTCTTCCAATAGGTTGAATACACTTTAATGTATAGTTTTCTTGCAAGGTGGATGTGTCCCTTCATGAGGCCAACTAGACTGTTGAGGAGGTCGACTTGATGTGGTGAGCACGCTGACTTGGTGTAGGAGGCTGTAACTCGCACTCATTTTAGTCTTCACTAATTTCAAATCTTGGCTTAATTGATAATCTCTTCCAATAGGTTGAATACACTTTAATGTATAGTCTTCTTGCAAGGTGGATGTGTCCCTTCATGAGGCCAACTAGACTGTTGAGGAGGTCGACTTGATGTGGAGAGCAGGCTGACTTGGTGTAGGAGGCTAGTCTAACAAGATTTGACTCTTTTACAAATTTTACAAAGCCCAAGAAGGGTCTTACAATTTTATGACATAGAAAGGGACTCATGACTCAACCCTAGAAGCCTTCAATGGAGGCTTTTGACCTATTGACCATTGACCCATGCTTTAATAAGTCAATTTATTTTAAGAATAAAAAATTATTTTTCTTTCTTTTAACAAATACAATTATGAAGACCAACACTAGCTACATTCTTCAACATAGATAACTCCATCTTGAAGTGGGAAGTGGAACTCCTCATATGCACATAAGTATCCAAGGCTTTTGGCCAAAGTCCCTTATGGCTCCTTATCCTATGGGCAAAGTCCTCTATGACCTAGCCAAGTCCTTCTAGCAACCAAGTCATTTTGGCTTCAAAGGTGAATTACATATATCTCCTCTGGTTAAAGTCCTTTATGACTTAGCCACATCCTTTTGGCTTCTCAAGAGAAGATCTGTCCAATCTTATAATTTCCCTAGGTCATTCACCTCTAGTCAAATTCCTTGATGACCCAACCAAGTCCTTTGAGCTTCTTAGGGAATGTATCCTATAACTGCCCCTATAATTGCCTTGGGCCATTCACCTTTCTGGTCAAAGTCCTTTTGGCTTCAAAGGTGAATGTATCCATCTCCCTTAGTCAAAATCCTTTATGACCCAAACAAAGTCATTTATGGCTTCAAGAGATGGTCTGCTCAATCCTGCAAAGACCTTATCATTCCCTTCCAATGCGGGAGAGATTCAACATCATACTAAGCTCGTCTTTTAAGTATGTCCACAGTCTACTGATCTGTGGATATGTACTAGAACTCTACTGCTCCTTTCTACATCATGTCTTGGACGAAGTGACCCAACCATGTCCTTTTGGCTTTTGAAGCCATACTGCTTCATGATTTAAGATATTGGTTGCAATATACTTTGCCTCTACCTATATATTCCTACAGACTCACTTCAACTCCTGAGGCATATCTCAAACCACATCTAACTACATGCTTTTGTTGCCATCCATTTTACATGCCTCAGCTCAACCATAAACTAGTTCAAGGTGCTCACTGCAAAGTAGATATCAACCCTAGTGTTAACCAGGTACATCACAAATCCAATCAATTGCTTGTATATCATGGGGTCAACCACATCTGAATCTCTAATCCCAAGAAATAGTGTATCTACCAAAATCCTTCATTTTGATTTCTGAGGCCAACTCCTTTTGCCACTAAAGAAGGTCTTCTTGTGGTAGTCCTGGCTGCTCCTTGTGTCACGAAAGCAATTCCTCCTACCATTGTTGCTCCCTTTGTCACATAAGCAAGTCCTTATGTTGTAGTTGCTCCCTCTGTCATGTAAGCAAGTCCTTTTGCCATGGTCTCCTTAAGGAAGGCACATTGCTCCGAGAGACTTTTTGTCTTTGAGCATCTTGACAATCTCAACCCATGACATCCTCTTGGAAGGCTACCCTTTCCATTCTGCCTAATTGTATGCTCCTTCTAAACTAGAAGCTCATCTGGTCATCTGGCACGATTCTCGATGTCTTAACAATCTGTACAATCCTCCCCTTCGAACACCAACAGAGTCTATGCTCGAGTCAAGAACTTGATCGTCTAGCAACTAGAGCAAAAATATCCTTGGACTCCCTCTTGCCACAATTTTTGCTTCATTCTTCCCGATGTTGCCATCTATAACCAAAATCATTTGCCTTGGTAGCCTTCAGAATGTATCTGCGAACTCATTTAGAAGGTCAAGGAAGAAACAACTATAACCAAGCAAAAATACAAGGACAAGAGACTGACCAAGGAATAATAATCAAGGGAGAAAGATACAAAGTACTTATCTTTTAACTTAGAAATTGTTGATTTGTAGGGAATTGTTAACTCCCTCTTGATCCTAACCCCCTTCCATCTGCAACCTCATCAAGCTTGGATTTCTTGTCTTCCTCTGAGGTGGATGATCATCCTCGTCCTCGACATTAGTTGCTAATGCATGTTGCCTTACTTTCTAGCATGATCTATAAGGGCTAGGATTTCTTCATCATGTGAATTAGGTTGTATCCAACATTCCAAGTCTTGCTTTAGGGTTTCATCTCAAAAACCCTAGGACTTTCAACTCTTGTACCAAGTTGTCCTTTGCCTCCAATGCCCACAGAGAGATCAACTCCTTTTGATCATTATCAACTTGTTGCCCACCTAGCAAACTCCTTGATCAACCTTTTCGGTTTGGGCTTATATCTTCAACCCACACACTCAAATGCTCTAAAAAGCTTCTGCTACATACTAATCGGTTCTAGCAACAGTAAGAATCAAGTAATGGCACCCTAGCACCAACGACATATCTCAGCGAATACAATCATAACCTCAAGAGTACAATACTAGTAGCATATACAAGGCATCTTCTACACATACTTGACAAGGACCCTTACTTAGCCATACAAGATATTTCCACAATAGTACAAAGTTCATGACAATATATCACATCAGTATAGTAGGAGCTTAGATCTTTGTAGCTTCAAAACAACACTCTACTTCTGAACACATATTTGACAATATAATGCAACAACTCCAAAGGAAATATCCCCACAGGTTTGCACAAAACTTCAATCACACTTCAGGTTGACAAAACGATCTTGACCCAGGTGTATGTATCTCACTCAATCCAACCCCCCTTAACAGGGCTTATCGATGACAACACATATGATCTTGCTTCTAGATAGTTTCCTAATCAGCGCTCAACATTGTCCTTTGAATTTGCCCAACCAAGCCTAAACTTGGTCTACCAATTGTGTAATTGTGGCCTGGTATGCTCTTCCAATGTGACCTAAACATGTCTTACGCGTGCCCATGTCTTCGCAGCGTGAAACAAGCTTAAATTCAGCCCTGCAACTTAGATTTTAACTTAACTCGACCCCACACAAAGCTTGGTCTAGGCAGATCTTTGACCTCAAAGATAACCCTTGACAGAGCAAACAAAAATTTGGTCTTCTTCACTTTGGAAATGCTTCAGATGTGGCCTCAAATCAACCCAAATTTGCTTCAAACGTGGCCTCAAATCAACCCAAATTTGCTTCAGATGTGACCTCAGAAAACTTGGTCTAGGATTAGCTTAACAACAAGCCATAAACAAAAATATACTCAAAACAAGGTTCTCCTTGGCCTCTCCTTCTGATCTTCAACTTGCTCCACAAGTGAAGTCCATCTTACTTATCTTTAGTGGTTGCTCTCTCAACAGTAGCTCTAATACCATGTTGAACTTTTGTTACAACCCCGTGTTAAAAGTTCATGTAATAAAGTTAATAAATGCAAAATAAGACGAAGGTCATGGGACACTTATTCCAAGTTGAATGTTGGGCAAAACATCCTAGTGTGAGTGTTCATTTGGTATTTTATGGCTAAGGAAATTCGTAAAGGCAATGGAAAATGCTTTGAAAAGGCAAAGAGGCATTACTTGGCATTTTATTTATGAAAATAATGGAAAATAAGAGAAGGAAGGTGAAAGGTCACAGGTTGCATGTGAGGAGAAAAATGAAAGAAAATAATGGAAATTGAAGAAAATAGAGGCCTCATTGATAAAAAGGCCTCTGAGGATCAGTTCACAACTTTTTTGTCAGTTCAATTTTGGATCTCTCTCTCTATTCTCTCTCTCTCATACTCTTGGACACTTCGAGCATTCTTAGAGCACCCTAGCCTTGGAGGAAGGAAGGCAAAGGAAGGACAAGAAAGCAAAGGGAAGCAAAGATCAAGCAAGGAAGAGCGAGATCAAGAGGCTACGGTGGGATTACTTGCACGTATTGAGTTGCATGTATGATTTCCTTACTAGTTTTGGCATGCATGTGTGTATTTAGTTCTCTTGTTGTCATTGGCATGGGTCTTACTAGGTGTGGCAGTGGATTTCATCGTTGCCTTTCCATTTCCAAATAGTTATGGTGTGATGGGGTTCTCTTACTTGGTTGAGTTAGATTACTGGATGGTTTCGAAACTGAGTGGGGTGGTCTTAGGAAAAATCACAAGGCCTAGGAATCCCTTGACTAGTAATGGCAGGTTGCACGGTAAAGCCTGGTTGTGAATATCCTCGTTGGGCCTAGGAATCCTTTGATCGGTAATGGTGGGATAAACTGTAAATCCTAGAGGTGTATGCCCTCGTTGGGCCTAGGAATCCCTTGACCGGTAATGGCAGGATACATGATAAAGCCTAGAGGGTGGAGACGGACAAATTCCTCACGATTTAGGTGGAGAGATCCATAGATCCATGCTTGTTTAGGGCCTAGTGATCCCTTGATCGGTACATGGCGGTATTGCGGTAAAGCATGTAATGTATGTTTATTGTTTGGGCCTAGGAATCCCTTGGCAAAATACACGGTAAAGCCTGAAGAAGCCTTGATCGGTTCCGTTGTGAGACCCACATTCATGCTTGGAATATGGCACATGGATGATTCGCTGAAAGAAAGATTTGGTTCAGCTAATCTATGGTCGGGTGCTACGTGGAAGTCCTTGGCCTGGTTGCATTTTGCATATGTTAATAAGATCTCTTTTCTTCTTGTATATTATGAGTAAATGTGCTTGTTATCATGTGATTATAATGGTTGTTTTATTATTGTTATTCTGGTTATATGATGGTTATAAGCATGGTTTATGATAGACTTTGGTTATGGCTCTCATCATGTCTTATTAGTAAATGAATGAACAATGAATAGATGACCTAATAGATGATAATGTAGCTATTATGAGAGGGCATCAAACATTCTTGACAAATCTCAGATACATATGAAGTTCCTACGTCCAGATCTGTTGTTATTACCTGTAGATTACATGTTCATGATGTGTTTGACAAAATGATTATCATGGCTAGGCCTTGTCAGGTCAAGTCCTTGTTCAAGTTTTGCATTAGAGGCCTTGTCTTCATGTTATTTATCATTTCTGAAAGTTTCATGAAGTTCTAGGCAGAGGCCTGAGTCCTAGCCCTGAAAAAGTGGCTCAAAATTCGAGGTCGCTAGCACAGAACTACCTGAAAAAGGCCACAGTCACATCAATGCTTTGTTGTGGAAGCGACTAGAGAGTCTCAGTCGCATGAAAGGTTGGTCATGGGAGTGACTAGGGGTCTAGCTCAGCAAAACATCAAGTTCTCTCAAGGGTTGGACACTTGGAGTTGGTTAGCTCCTGAAGGTTTTGTAGCTCCTAAAGAAGGTCAGTTTGGTTTTGTTTAGTCGATTCCACTTTCTTAACTATACTTGAGGAGTTGAATCATATTATAGTAACTCTTCATCACATGTTTACCCTGGTGGACCCGTTAGCTTGGGTAACTACAAGGATGTTTAGTAGAAACCAATTTTATGATCTGATAATTACTTCCTAATGATTTCCAATCAATTTATCTTATGCCACTTATATCATTGAGCAATTATACACAGAAAATCTCAACAGTAATGCAATGAAAATGATATGATCATAAAGAGACAACCATGCACAATAGGGACAATAAGTAGTCCCTAGGAAACTCAAACTTGGGATAGAACACAACAACTTTTCTTCTACGAGAAATTGTTCTTTAGCAAGGTTCACAAGTACATAAATTATCTAGAAATTTGTGCCAAAAACAAAGTCTGAGATACTAGTCAAACATGGTCAAATACCATCCTGTGAATGCTAGTCAAACCACCCAAGAACAGAAAAGTAAACGCTAGCCAATTCTCAAAATTTTGGTCTTGCAGTCAGCGCGAACCTACGATCAATGTTTAGTGGTCAAATCTACACTATGGTCAACAGTCAACTAGGTCAAAGTCAAGCTCGATCAAACTTCGAAAAATTCGATCAACTTCGTCCTCTTATTTGTTCCTTTCTGCAACGTCTTTAAAAGAAGTTGTTGTGTTGTGGTAGGGTGAAATAAGGATGTCATATGTGTATATATACTTGTCAAATGTGGAGGATTTGACCAAGGGTCACACCCTTTCATGGAGGGGCCAACTTGACAACTTGGAGCTTACATGAACCCCAAAAATTAAGCTTTTAGTTTTTATTTCATAATTTTCCTTCATAAACTTGGGAGGCCTCTTGGCATGCAAGAATACCTCTCGATGCTACACAAAAAATCAACCACCAATACTCTTGATTAGCTCTCACAAAATGTCTCAAATAATCCTCCAACAATGAGTTGATGCACTTTGTTTTTCCATTTGTTTGCAGACGAAAACTACAACTAAGCAACAACTTGATCTCCACAAGCCTAAACATCAAGGTCCAAAACTTCCTTGTGAATTATCTCTTGAAGATCTTCTTCGCTACCTCCTCAAGTCCACATGGTACCTTCATTGGAATGAAGATGTGTGCATACAGAAGCAATTGACAACGACCATCACGCCATTAACTCCCTACACCATAGGCAATTGAGATATGAAGTCCATCGAGACACTTAGCCAAATATTGTCTAGAACAAGCAAACGTTGCAATAGTCCTCCCTGCAATCTAGTATCTAATTTGTCCTGCTAAAAAATTATGCAAATTTGTACCCAATCCTCCACATCACACCTCATACAATCTGAGAAGTAGCCTCTCCAGTAATGCTAATGTTCTACATTGTCTTGGGTGGTTAACACAAGGTGAGTGATGACACTCCTTCAAGAGCTCCTTGCGGAGTCCACTTGACTTAGGAACATAGATACGATCACCATAGTGAACGTAGAATCTCTTAGTCTTCCCGTCCTTCACCTGCGTCATAATGTTCTTCGTTGTAGTGTTTGTCTCCAACCCTGCACGAATTCTCCTCTCAACTCCTTTGCCATTTGAATCTAACACTCTCCTGGCATAGGTAGGTTCTCCTCTTCCTCAATCGCAGCAATTGTGCCTTCCTACTCAAGGCATCTACTACAACATTGAGCTTCCCCAACGTATACTCAATGATCATGTTAAATTATTCCAAAAAGTTTTGCCAACGTCTCTGATACCACAAGTCACACACCCAAAGTGTTCACTCAAGTTAAGGTGTGTCGAGTCCTTTGGACGTGCAACACCAGCAAGGTTCATCACAATGGCAGTGACCAACTTACTTTACTTCAGGAAAGCATAACCTTCAATCTGGGAGTCAAATTCAAATAAAATTTATATCATCGAAAAGCTCTCGACAAGTTGGATACGATGTTGTTAATACAATTTAATTCTACAAACTTTTAAAAAAGGAGGATTTTTGTAACCCCGTCTTCATACAAACCTTGGAGGTCGAATTAATTCAACAAGTAATACCTCTCATAACCCAAGACAGTACAAGGGGGTGGGGGGAGTTACAAAGTGGTATTAGAGCTTAGGTTTAGCACTGGACCTGAAGAGGCTCACGTGCAAATTTAATACAACAGTCTAATTATTGCATATGTTAATTTTCCTTCGATTTAGAACTAATGGGATTGCTAACCTTGATAGAATGCTTACATGTCTTTCTTTTATGCAATTAACATGGGTTTTAGATGTGTGAACAGTATCAAGTTAGCATGCTTAGTGTTGGCATGACAAGGTAACGAGTTAATATGTTTATACTTGAAGTAACTAACAACTATGTGTGTGTGACGGGACATAAGAAGACACAATTGCAGCAAGAAATAGAGGAATGGACAGCAGTATGATACAGCACCAAATCCATCACAAGCAAGAAGAGGAAGGTTCCCCTAATGGAACCGATACCCTCAAGAGTTTGAAAGTTGAGTTGAAGAGTTACAAAGCAAAGAATCAAAGACTCATTTGAATACAAGAAGAACAAGAAAAGATAAACAAAATGTTGCTAAAAAATATGGCATACATGCAAGGATTGTTGCAACATGCATCAACCTCTAGAAATATAGAAGATTCATAATGACAACATCAGAGAGAAATCCCATAAGATTGGGAAGAAGAGAACCATTGACATGTTGGGGATGTAGAGAAGAACACCTAATCCATAAGTGCCCTAACAAACAACAAAAGAATAATAGTTCATGTAAACTCTAGACACATGAACCAGCAATGCAGAAGAGAGAGGAGGGAGCATTTCCACGGTCTCTCTAGAACACTAAAAAGTCCTCTTGAACTATTTAAAAAGATTTTTGGGATCTTTAAGTTGTTATAGACCTTGGGTAAGACTTTGATTAAAAAAAATTGCATGTACTAAGTACTCTTGTTGAAGTAAATATAGAATGTTGGATGTGTTGTGAATTGAGATGTTTTGCAATTCTTCGTGTGTCGTTGGCTACATGTTTTTGTTTTGTTGACCTTAAGCATGGCCATGCTTTGTGTTGTTTGTTGTGTGTTGTTGTTTTTCCTTGTTTTTCATTTTTCTATTTGTTCCCCTTGTGATTTGGTCTTGGTTTCATTCGTTGGATGCGAGAGAGGAAAGAAGCTCATGAAGAAGAGCTAAATAAAACCCAATTTGAAGTTCAAGCCTCTGATTAAATTTTGTGCATGCAATAAACCACATTAGAGGGTAGATGAGGATAATGGATCAACCAAGGGGCCTAGCTAGCTCCACATGAAACAACTAGACATTGATGCCGCAATTGTAAAAATGGCATAAAAAGAAACTTCCCTTAACTAAAATTGTGCTTGGCTGATAAATGTTGTATATTTTATGAATATGTGAAAAAAAAGAGAAAATAAGATAAAAGTACAATGATGTCATTCCATTTGAAAGGGCATTTGTTGAGAACCATCATAGTAGTAGGGAGATAAATGATTTAATTTTTAAAATATTATGACTCTATAAAAGGTATGTAAATAAAAAAATTACTTGCTATGTTTTGGGTAACACAGTGAAGTTATATAATGGATTCCATGTCATGTAGATTATCCATCGGGTAAATGTGCAAGAATGGTGTCTTAACTACCATCATTAGTGTGCATATGATATGCTTGGGCTTATGAGCCTAGTCCTGAGAATATTTGAAAATAATAGAAACTGATAGTTAACTCTACAAATAACAGCATATGAATAAGGTATATGGTAGAGGACAATGTTAGAATTTGTAAAGTGGATACCTAATGCAAATACCTTTATGGAAATTTCATTGAATCATGTAAACAATTGAATTGATAGAGCAATGATTAATCTTTGAAACTGACATAATTTCAAATACTGCTGAAAAATTACATCAGCAGGTGTGCCACAAGCTGGTTGGACACCTTCAAAAGGCCTAAACTAAAAGTGCTTGTAATGGTGGCCAAGTAAAGAAGGCAATCAATGAGCAAAAGTAAACGAAAGGAATTGGGCAATAAATCATTTCAGCTGAATTTGATATCTGTTGTTTCAAAATTTATGCATGTATTGTATGGATGCCTAAAAAGGGGTATGGTTAAGGCAAATAGCCTGCTGTAAGAAAGATGGCAATCACTCAGTAATGCATGCAAAACAAAATAGAGGGCTAAATTGCTCGTGAATTCAACATATGCATTTCTTATTTTTTATTCATTAGGTTGTTTAAATAAAAGATAATTGTATTACGAATCGCTTAGAATGAATTTGATGCACCCATATGATGTTATTATAATTTCATTTTAATTCAGTGGTAACTGAAAGTTGTTATATGTGCAATAATTTTGAGATCATCTTCGGATGTTGTGAATCATTGCAATGAAAAGAATGTTTACATGAGTACTAACAGTTGTTTCACTGTCTATGTTCTTGTGGGCAGAGGCATGCAACACTGCATTATTTCGCAAAACAGGAGTCCACACAAGGTTCTTTGACGGGTTACACCAAAGGAGGCTTTCATCAGCAAGAAGCCCAATGTTTCACACTTCCAACTCTTTGGCACAAGAGTTTATTGCCATGTGTCCAAAGATAGCAGGAAGAAGTTGGAGCCCATAGCAAAAAAGGGTATTTTTGTTGGGTACAGTGAGACAGCTCAGGCATACAAGGTGTATCTACCAGGAATCAAGAAGACAGTCTTGAGGCGGGATGTGAGGTTCAAGGAGAACAAACAAAGTCTCAGACAGATGGCAAGAGGCCAGCACAGCAGGATACATAGCAGGATGATGAGGAGAAGGGACCAAGACGAGAGCGGGCAGCCACTCAGATGGAGACTCCTGGCACAAGGAGGAAGAAGGCCAAGTGGGTCGAGAGGTTGATTCAGGAGGCCCAGCAACAGGTTGAAGCTCCTAGCACCATGTTCAAGAAGAGTAAGCAACCACAAAGGTACACAGTTTATATCGCACTGATGACAGAGTCGGTGGATGTTGAGCGTTCTTCTTACAAGGAGGCAACTTCTCAGCAGGTTTGGCAGGATGCCATGGTGGAGGAATATTCCTCCATGAAGAACGATGTTTGGGAGTTGTGTCGCAACCTGAGGGCAAATCAATAGTTGGATTGAGATGGGTGTACAAGGTGAAGCATGGCGCAGATGAGAGTGTAGAGAAGTACAACACCAAGTTTATGGCCAAGGGATTCTCAAAGATTGAGGGCATTGACTATGATGAGACTTTTGCTCAGGTGGCACGGTATTCATCCATCAAGACTATTCTGGCACTTGCAGCACAGATGGAGTGGAAGATCCACCAGATGGACATGAAGACAGCATTGCTCAACGAAGTGGTTGAGAAGGAGATTTATATGGAGTAGCTAGAGGGGTTTGAGTCATTCAACAGAGGGTTTGAACTGTTCAACAGAGACACACATGTGTGCAGGCTGAAGAGAGCTCTTTATGGGCTCAAGCAGGCTCCAAGAGCATAGTACACTCATATTGATAGCTACCTTCAAGAATTGGGCTTCACTAAGAGTGAGGCAGATGTCGACCTGTACTACATCATGGTTGGAGGGCTTCCGCTCATTCTAGTGCTCTATGTTGACGACCTTATATTAACTGGAGCATACAACTTGATCCAGGATTACCAGAAGGACCTTGCAAGGGAGTTTGAGATGAAGGATATGGGGCTTATGCACTATTTCCTTGGCTTGGACGTTTGGCAGGGTGATGGTGAGATCTTCGTGGGACAAGGGATACACTACAGAGATTCCATATGCAGGATTACAAGCCCATGGCCATGCCTCTAGTCACAAACTAGAGGAAGGTGGATGTTAGTAGAGCAAATCGAGTGGATGCTAAAGTATACAGGGAGCTCATTAGGTCATTGATGTACTTGGTCAACACACAACTTGATATTTGTTTTGCAATCAACCAGCGGAGTCAGTTCATGTTGGAACCAACTAGAGTTCATTGGGTTGTTACAAAGCATGTGTTGAGATATCTTAGAGACATAGTTGATTATGGATTGTGGTACACACAAGTTGATGGAGTGAGGCTTGAGGGCTTCATAGATGCAAATTGGGTCGAGTGCTCCACAAATAGGAAGAGTACTTCAAGTGGCGTCTTCAACATCGGGTCAGCAATTTTTATGGTATAGCAGGAAGCAGAGACCAATTGCACTCAGTTCAGTAGAGGTCGAGTACATGGTTGCTAGTGTGGCACCATGTGAGGCTATTTGGATGAGGAAGTTACTTGTGGGACTTTTCCAACATAGGATGGAGCCTACCATGATACACTGTGATAATGAGAGTTGCATCAAGCTCTCTGAGAACCCAGTGTTTCATGATCACACAAAGAATATTAAGATTAGTACCACCATCTCAGAGATTGTGTGCAGAAAGCGATATTGAGGCTACCATACATTCCAACAACGGAGCAGAAAACAAATATCTTGACCAAGGCATTGGCAAGAAGCAGTTTTGTTCATCATAAAGATAAGTTGGGGGTTGTAAAGAATCCCTTCCTCACTAAGAGGGAGTGTTGAAAATAGTAGCAAGAAATGGATTCCTTGATTTGTGCCTTAATTCAAGGAGTCAAATCATGTTTCTTCTTTTAGCATGCTCGAATTCCTAAAGAATAGGAGATTTCCTAAAAATTAAGGTGAGTTATGTAGCAATAAACTAATGTGTTAAAGTAGAAGGTCGAGTTCACTATCTTCTAGTGCGAGTTGACTTAGAAAAGGATGAGTGAAAGTCTCTAATTCTAGATCAAAAACTAGGACAATTTGCATGGGCCACTCAATCACCAATTCAATTCCTAGAAATAAGACTTGTTAACTTTAGCCATTTAAATTGCCTTTAAAATGAGAAATGAAGGCACTCATTGCATCATATTTGGGCATGAGTTTGTGTGCAGGTTGTGAGAGAAGTTGAAGAATCTAAGGCAAAGTAGTGTAGTGTGATTCTTCGTTACTTGATAACAATTTGTGAAGTATTTTTACTTTTCCTTGTTAGCTTATTCTTCTTCTTCTTATTATTAGTGCATGTATGTGTACTTCAAGAAACTGCTACCAAAACATAAAAACCAGAACACAAGATGTTGGCTCTCTGCCAGGGCCAAAACCTCTCTTCTCTTGAGAGGAAAACCCTTGAGTGAATTTTTCTTATTGAAGCTTCTATTGGTCAATGCCAAACCCTAGACCCTTGACTAGAATATCCTCCAAGCACAAGTCAAGTCCTCTCCTCCTTTCTACACTTTGTTCCCCGGCACATAGACTTCCTTCTTCTAGCACTTCGTCCTCCTCCTTTGATTCTTGTCTAGAGATAGACCTTCCTTGAGTGAGCCTTCTAAATGAGGTGTTCCTCTTCTATCCCTTGCTCAAGTAGACTTCTAAAGTGAGATACTTCTTGATGTATAGGTGTATGATTGTACTGTTGTTCTGCTACCCTAGTTTTCTTATGTGTGGAAGGTACCCTTAGTAAATTAGGGTCCTTCCACCTTCGCTAGAGAGATAGGCTCCTTCGCTAGGCTTAGGAGTCCTTGTAGACTTGATTTCTCACCCAAACAATGATATGTCATGGACTATTTTACCAGCTACAAACTTGTCCTCTTCTTTTCCGAATGTGTGACTGTTTCTAGCTCTAGAAACAATCCTCTTCTCATCGGCCTTATATTCCTTCTTCCTTCGTTTGTGAAGGTCTCTTCTTCGCTCTTAGAGGGCGGCCTTATAGACCTTAATTTCTAGCCCAAACAGTGATAAGTATTAGAATGATGTACTATTGTTGTTATGACTGCAGAGAGGCCTCCTTCCTTTGCACATGTGGTTGTGTTTGACCCTTAGAATAGCCCTCTAACCTTCGGTCTTGTCTTCTCCTTCTTCATTGCACTAGAGGCTCCTTAAACTCGTCTTCTTTATCTCCTTTCTTGGCTTCCCTTACTCGTTGATTTCATAGATGAGTTGTGTTGTCTTGGAGAGGTGTAATGACCCTTATATATAGGTGTTTGCTCCTTCTTTTAGGCCGACTTGAGGCTGACTTGACTTTTATGCTTCGGATTTCTTCCTTTTAGGATGTCGTTGCTTGGAGGAGGCTTGTGACTTTGCTTGGAGGTATTCTCTTGACCATAATACATACACATACAAGGTATAACATTCCCTTAAGGTCTTCAACCCTTTCTTTTGTATCACCTATAGAACTTTAACTAGTGCTAGACCTATTTCAATGAGCAAGAAACTCATTGACATATATTATAAAAATAATATTTCTTTTTCTTGAATAAGTACAAGTATCAAAAAGCCCCAAGGGTTAGCTCAATCGGTCGAGTCCCCGTTGTTAAGTACCTCCTCGATCAGGAGGTCACAGGGTCAATTCTCCTCGAAGCCCTTAGGGTTAGGACTAGCTATTGGCTGCGAGGCTTGATTCCTTCGGGGTTGATCAGCCCAAATATTTCCGTGGACATAACAGCCACCCAGTGACGTGGGTGACTGTGAACCACATTGAAAAAGAAAAAAAAGTACAAGTTTCAAAAGTACATTTATGAAGACCAAACCTAGTTACATTTCCTTCAACAAGAGAAAGGTGCCTGTTACCCACCATTTTGTGGGTGATATCCCTACGAGAAAATTTTCTCCAAGATGGTCCTCAATCGATAGCCAACAGCCCCTTGCAACCACCGACTAGCTCGTTGTGCCATTTCTCTGCCACCAAAACAAGCCATGTGGTCCCTCACCCATCTTTCATGATCATATGTTTGAAGATGGGCCTCCCGAACCTAAAAGTATGCCTTGTCATTTGGTAATTTAGTATTGTAGTTTGCTTATCATGGACACTTTTGGACATGGATTAATGGGGGGATTCGGCAAAAAGAGTGGGCTAGGTTTGTGCTCTTATCCCCTAAACCTCTTTTGGATGTTAACCTTGGACCCTAGTCCCATGAGATCTTTTTTACTAACCTTTGGCCTTTAGGGATGGTACTACATGGGAAAACCTTATTTTGGTTGTGTGGTCCCACTCCCTCATCCACATATATCACTCCCCTTCTACTCATTATAACCCCATTCACCATTTCTCCCACCTGGATCCACATTCCTCCACTGGGTCCACATAGGGTTAGCCCTGGAATGATGCCCTGGATGTTGATGTTGTTGAAAAAAAAAGTAAAAGCATAATTGGCCACATCCAACAAGAAAATGTACCACAAAATGCAAAATATGGTCGGGACAAACACATTTAGCACGTGGGCAAAAGCCAATACATGAGCTCTACCCCATTATCATGGCCATCACCCTGGTTCCTATAGACCCTAGATGAGCCTTCGTTATCATACAGGAACCCATGATTGTCCCAACCCCTAGTGGGCAATGAACCGCCCTACCTTAAAGGGGATATCCACTGCTATACCTTACTCATCATGCTCATATCCCTTGAGCCCCGAGCAGTTAATCAAAGAAAAAACATAAAAAGCAAAAGACATATAAAGAAGGGTGGAAAAATCAAGGCTGGGGCACGTCATGCACCACGATTTCTCCCTCCTATACATTATATACCCTAGTGTGGGCTTCCCTTTTACTAGATACCCTTGCACCCCGAGCATGTGGCCCAGGGTTGCCCCTTTCATTCCTTACTCGATTCATCTCTTTATCACATGCCACCACCCTTTGAAAGATGTACCTTAGACATACTATCCCCTTTAAAGGTAGAAACCACCTAATAGGGTACTTGGTTAACCTCATTTGGAGCTTGGAGACATTAGCACATGCCAAAGCCCACTATAGAAGGGCATGCCACTATGAGGTGCCCACCTATTGTCCATGGTTTGTAAGCTCTTTAACTCAATTTCCTTAAATGACTTGTTGTACTGGAAGGCTAGGGGACGCATTAGATCTCATGCGGGATTGCTGATGGTTTCCATTTTGGGTTTAGTCTCCCTATACGGGGTCCTAACCCTCCAGAGGGCTACATTGTCACATGTAGGGTGTGCGTAGAAAGCCATGTGGTCTCCACAACAATAGACAAAAATCCATGGATCCCCAAAGATGTTCAGAGATTGCATGGGATTCACCTATTAGACGAGGAAGATGCACCTAGTTCACCATGCCCAGTCAACCCCATAGATATACCATGTAGATGGCAGATGACCCAAGACTTGTATGTTGATGTGGCATCACTTACACCATCATCTAAGCCCTTACAAATGGTTTGCAGACATCTTTGATCTACTTGGAGACCCATGAGATTACTTGTATGACCTCACACCCATTGGGAACACCACAGGTTTATTATTTCGAGAACAAGGGGCCAACCCCTTATCCACTACTTTTGGGAGTAATATTCATCATTGTGGCACTTATGTTCTTCATCAGGTTTCTTAGAAGGCCCAACGACATGTATTATTAATCATTCGACCCCTTGAGAGGATTATTCTTTTGTTTATGACCTAGTTTGGTGGGCTAATCACCAAAAGTTAGTTGTTTTGCACATTATTTTATTATAGGGGCTAATGTAGACCCAAGTAGCTAAATTGAACTCATTAGAAGTGTATAAATAGAAGTGATGAAGATTCATTTTAGCATCATCACTTGGATTGGACTTGTATCTATCTTGAGAATTTCGATATCCTTCTTAGAGGACAAATTTTGGAGCATGGAATGAATTTTGATGTTTGGATTATTTTCTCATCTTGGAGTTTTTTTATTGGCAAATTCTTGATGGTTGGATATACTCTTAATACATGTAAGTGCAATTTAATGTTATTTTCTTTTCTATTTTTGTCACATACATTATTGCTAGGATTTTGTTATACTAGGGCTAATTCACTGCATCCATTTATGCGAAGTTGTGGAAATTTGGTTTCTAGATAGTGATGCTTCATGTATGGGCCATGTATTATGAATGAATGTTCCTAGAGATGCTTATTTATTGAAATTCATCTTGATAAGCCATCAATTTTGCAAAATGAAGTATAAAGTTCTTGAAGTTGCTTTTGTTGTTGCCCTAACGTTATGCAAAGTTGTCTTCGAGGCCTCCTTGACATAGAAAATTCAATGTCCATAGTCATAATTACTCTCAACTCCAAATCTCCCCAAAGGATTAGGCACTGGTCCACCATAAGGTGATCACCTTAAATCTATTTTCTTTCTCCCCTCTCCTCTTTTCTACGTCTAGTCCTCTAGGTCACCTAGGGCATCAATTATCTCACAATCTCACCATCCAAATACTTCCACAACTGCGTTGGTGTGTCCTCAAGAAGCCCTCCAAATTTCATGAGATTTTGATGGTGGGATCTTGAGATATTGCAAGCCCTAGCTTGAAGACCAATTCTTGCCCTTGGTTTCCCTTAGGCTAGAAACCTCATTGGGATCCTTGCATTGCCTTTCATTGAAAATTCATTTATTGATCCCTTTCCCCTCCCTAATTAGGTCAAGTATATCATGGGTTGCTAAATCCTATCCCCTTGACCTAACCTCAGGTCCACTTGGTCCCATGTGGTCCCATGCACTATCAAGGTTAATTCTTCAAAGATCACCTAGAACCCAAGTTTCCACAAGAATTCTAGGGCTTAGGGATTTCCTTTATAAGACACATACTTAAAACCTAACCCTTGAAATCCTCCCCAAGACCTTCCTTGAGAACCTTCCATCTTGTCTTCCAAGACAAGCAAGCCACATATTTGAGCCTCTCTTGTGAATAGGCATCCAGGATCACCCCTCGCCCTATCATTGGTCCATCCATTTTGTGATCCTTATCATAACGAGTCTCCTCCCATCGGTAAAGGTCTCTAAAGAGTAGGGAGCCTTAGTCGAGGTGGCAATGAGCTATCACTCCATTGTTGCCCTTAGCCTAGTAGTAGCCCTTCAAGGATCCCCTTTTAGGAACCCTGCTAGTTTAGGCAGTAACATTTCTAGCGTTGTTGTCGGGGACACGAAATGTGTGTTTTGTTCCCCATACGACATATCGACATAATATTATTGGCGACTCCATTAGAAGAACGAAGCCCTTGTTCTTCATTGAAATTTAAGGTCAATGCTTGTAGGGTGAAGCAAGCATTTTCCTAGGCATCTTTAAATTCACCCTCGCGACTCCTACATATTTTTCATGTATATCTCAAATAGATTGTCTTTCTTTGATAAATTTCTCGCTGTGGACATTGCTAGCTTCCCTGGGCACCCTAATCATGTCACGCATAGGATGGTATATGGGGTGCGTGTGTTTGATGGTGATCCACTCTCCGCAATTGACTACATAAAAATATTTAATACACATGATTCAAGAGAGGAGGTTGCTCACCAAGATGTCCTTATGTTGTTGTTCATGGGATCTCTCGGTGGTCATAACTCATGGTTGCATGATCATGAACCTAAGAGCATCTCATCTATTAAGGAGTCCGTTGATGGCTTTCTTAGACATTTTCAAGTATGCCCCACATTAAGCATCCAAGAGGAAGCCTTCATTGACCATCATCAAGACATTGAGAATCTAAGTAATGAGCAGGTAGACGAGTCCTCCTTGAGTCCACATGACGAAAAGGATGATTTTGAGAACACGTGTTGGGAGGGATGAAGTTGAGACCAACCTTACCTTTCTTGAGCATATTACTCATGATGACTCTCCTTTTGAGAACCTTGAGGAAGGTGATCTCATATGCCCCTTAGAAGATGACAATGGAGATTACTTCCATATTGAAAATGAGAAATGGGAAATTGTTGGTCCTCAATTTGATTATGCTCCCATTTACGACATCGGCCAGGAGGATGAGGTTTAAATTGGTCCTCCCTTTCTCTCAAGTATTATTTGTGATGACATATCCATTGATGCCCTTGGGAAGGAGAAATTTTATTTTCCCTTGCATAGAGAGGGGCAGTTGAAAGTGATTAATTTTCCTGTTAGGAGAGGCCCAATATTTGATACTAAGGAAATCGGTAAGGCTCCCACCTCTCCTCAGTATGATGCTATATTCAAAGCCCTTGAGCCTTATGATTTTGGGGAAGAAAAACTTGTTGGATACAAAACTCCACCCTCCTGTTTGCCTCCCTCTCTTGTTCATCATTTTGAAAGTGCTTCCCACATCTGTTCTCATATGATCTCAAGTGACATTGATCCCTTTCCCCTTTTTGAGTATAGTATCAAGGAAGAGCCCCTCATTAAATATTCGTTATCTCCTTGGGCACCCCCCCAGGATTATGATCAATCTATAATTCCCCCTTTCCAGTGTGATTATCATAGGCAGCCTACTTGTGCCTCTCCATCTCATCACTCTCCCTTCCCTACTAATCATAACCCTGTAGAGGCCATGAAATATGACATAAATAATAAGGACCATAATAATATGCCCGAGGTTGCCATCCATCAAAATTTTATGAGCCTAATCATTGACATCTCTATATTTTGGTTATAATAGAGGATCTCATGGACTAGATTACATCCTTTTCTTACCTCTTCTCACATGATTATCCGTGTGTTGGCATTTTATTTTCCTACCTCCCATCGGCCTTATCATCCATTTGATTCTATCCACATTCACTTTGGCATTTGCTACATGAGTAATCATATAGCTCGACATATTTTTATTGTTTTCATGATATGTTGGTTGCATTGGCTTTATGATTAGACTTTTAATAGTTTTGCACCATATGCATGTTAGAGTAGGATGCATTACATACTAATTTTTGCATTAGAACTAATGTCATATGATATTGCTCATAGTAGAGTGGCTGCATTTAGATTAAAATTTGCACATTTTATTATTTGTTGATTTTACGACCTAACATTAAGCATAGGTGATCATAAGACACCGTACAAACATGTTGCCTTGTGGATTTAGTCTTTGATATGTGCAGGTAACAGGTCTACAGTGACCAAGAGATTGTTGGTGTTCTCGTGACCTCCTGTTCAAGAAGCTTCGCCCACTTTCCGAGAGATCACGTCCCAATTGGAGCTAGATGTTACCCACCACTTTGTGGGTGATATCCCTAGCAGAAAATTTTCTCCAAGATGGTCCTCAGCCAGCAGCCGACAACCCTTTGCAACCACCAACTCGTTGTGCCATTTCTCCTCCGCCTGAGCCAGCCATTTGGCCCCTCAGCCATTTGTCATGATCATATGTTTGAAGATGGGCCTCTCGAACCTAAACATATGCCTTGTCATTTGGTAATTGTGTATTGTAGTTTGCTTATCATGGACACTTTTGGGAATGGATTAATGGGGGGATTTGGCGGAAAGAGTGGGCTAGGTCTGTGCTCTTGTCCTCTAGACCTCTTTTGGATGTTAACCTTGGACCCTAGTCTTGTGGGATATCTTTTACTGACCATTGGCCTTTAGGGATGGTACTACATGGGAAACCCCAATTTTGGTTGCGTGGTCTCGCTTCCTCATCCACATATATCACTCCCCTTCCTCTCATTATAACCCCATTCACCATTTCTCCCACATAGGGTTAGCCTTCTGCCTCCCCTTGCCCACACCTTAGATCGGGCCTAGAATGATGCCCAGGAGGTTGATGCAACTGAAAAGAAAAGTAAAAGCATAATTGGCCACATTCAACGGGAAAATGTACCACAAAATGCAAAAGATGGTCGGGACAAACACATTTAGCACGTGGGCAAAAGCCAATACATGAGTTGTACCCCATTATCATGGTCATCACCCTGGTTCCTATCCTAGATGAGCCTCCTTTATCATACAGGAACCCATGATTGTCCCAACCCCCGGTTGGCAATGAACTGTCGTACCTTAACGGAGATATCAATTGTTATACCTTACACATCATGCTCTTATCCCTTAAGCCCTGAGCAGTTAATCAAAGAAAAATCATAAAAGGCAAAAAGCATATAATGAAGGGTGGAAAAATCAAGCCCAGGGCACCTCATGCACCATGACTGCTCCCTCTTATACATTATATACCCAAGTGTGGGCTTCCCCTTTACTAGCTACCCTTGTACCCTAAGCATGTGGCCCAGGGCCTCCCCTTTCATTCCCTACTCCATTCATCTCTTTATCACATGCCACCACCCTTTGAAGGATGTACCTTGGACATACTATCCTCTTTAAAGGTAGAAACCACCTAATAGGGTACTTGGTTAACCCCATTTAGAGCTTGGAGACATTAGCACATGCCAAAGTCCACTATGGAAAGGCATGCTATTATGAGGTGCCCACCTGTTGTCCATGGTTTGTAAGCTCTTTGACTCGATTTCCTTAAATGACTTGTTGTACTAGAAGCCTAGGGGACACATTGGATCTTATGCGGGGTTGCAGATGGTCTCCATTTTGCATTTGGTCTCTCTATACAGAGTCTTAACCCTCCAGAAGGCTACATTGGCACATGTAAGATGTGTGTGGAGAGCCATGGGCCTCCACAAGAGTAGATAGCACTCCATGGATGCCGAGAGATGTTCAGAGATTGCTCGACATTCACCTATTAGACGAGAAAGATGCACCTGGTTTACCATGCCAAGTCGGCCCCACAATTATACCATGCACTTGGCAGATGACCCGGGACTTCTATGTTGATATGGCATCACTTACACCATTAGTTGAGCCCTTACAGATGGACTGCAAGCCTCTTCGATCTACTTGGAGACCCATGAGGTTACTTGCATGCCCTCACACCCATTGGGAGCACCACAGGTTTATTATTTGGAGAACAAGGGGCCAACCCCTTGTCCACTACTTTTGGGAGTCATATTCATCATTGTGGCACTTATGGACTTCATCAGGCTTCTTAGAAGGCCCAATAACATGTATTATTGATCATTCAACCTCTTAAGAGGCTTATTCTTTCGTTTATGAGCTAGTTTGGTGGGCTTGTCACCAAAAGTTAGTTGGTTTGCACATTATTTTATTCTAGGGGCTAATGTAGGCCCAAGTAGCTAAATCAAACTCATTAGAAGTGATGACAATTCATTTTAGCATCATCACTCGGATTAGACTTGTATCTCTCTTGAGAATTTCATTATCCTTCTTGGACGATGAATTTTGGAGCATGGAACGAATTTCAATGTTCAGATTATTTTCTCTCGTCTTGGAGTTTCTTGATTGGCAAATTCTTGATGATTGGATATACTCTTAATGCATGTATGTTCAATTTAATGCTATTTTCTTTTCTATTTTTGTCACATACATTGTTGCCAAGATTTCGCTATACTAGGGCTAATTCATTGCATCCATTTATGCGAAGTTGTGGAAATTCGGTTTCTAGATAGTGATGCTTCATGTATGGGCCATGTATTATGAATGAATGTTCCTAGAGATGCTTCTTCATTGAAATTCATCTTGATAAGCCATCAATTTTGCAAAATGAAGTATAAAGTTCTTGAAGTTGCTTTTGTTGTTGCCCTAATGCTATGCAAAGTTGTCTTTGAGGCCTCCTTGACATAGAAAATTCAATGTCCATAGTCATAATTACTCTTAACTCCAAATCTCCCCAAAGGATTAGGCATTGGTCCACCATAAGATGATCACCTTAAAACCTATTTTCTTTCTCCTCTCTCCTCTTCTCTAGGTTTAGTCCTCTAGGTCACCAAGGGCATCAATTATCTCACAATCTAGCCATCCAAATACTTCAATTTTTGGTCCACAATTGCGCTGGTGTGCCCTCAATAAGCCCTACAAATTTCATGAGATTCCAATGGTGGGATCTTTAGATATCGCAAGCCCTAGCTCGAAGACCAATTTTTGCCCTTAGTTTCCCTGATGCTAGAAACCTCACTGGGATCCTTGCAGTCCTATTCATGATTGGTTGCTAAATCCTTTCCCCTTGACCTAACCTCGGGTCAACATGGTCCCATGTGGTCCCATACACTATTAAAGTTAATACTTCAAAGATCACTTGGAACCCAAGTTTCCACAAGAATTCTAGGGCTTAGGGATATTCTTTATAAGACACGTACTTAAAACCTAACCCTTGAAATTCTCCTCAAGCCCTTCCTTGAGAGCCTTCCATCTTGTCTTCCAAGACAAGCAAGCCATATATTTGAGCCTCTCTTGTGAATAGGCTTCCCTGATCACCTCTCGCCCTATCATTGGTCCATCCATTTCGTGATCCTTATCATAACGGGTCTCCTCCTATTAGTGAAAGTTCATAAAGAGTAGGGAGCCTTAGTCGAGGTGAAAGTGGGCTATCGCTCCATTATTTCCCTTAACGTAGTAGTAGCCCTTAACGGATTCCCTTTTAGGACCCCTGCTAGTTTGAGCGGTAACAGTGCCAAGAGACCTTGTGCGATTTGTTGGAGAGGAAAGTTATTCCTTAAGAAAGTGCGCATAGAAATAGGAGGTTCCCTATTTAATAGGAGGAGAATTTGCGAGATGAAATCGGGCTCCTAGTGCACACAAATTTAGTGTTGGAAAATCAAGATATTGTAAATAAAGGTTGATTCTCCTTAATTGATAATTACTTGTGAGATTTGTTGCCCTTTTATTACTTTATTATTTATTCTTCATCAAGCAATTACCAAAACCTAAAATGCATGAAGATCACAAGAACACAAGATATAGGCTCTGAGCTAGGGTAAAACCCCACAATTGGGGAAAACCCAAACAATCCTGTTCTTATAGAATGTGATCAAATGAGATTTCCAAGACCAAGACAACTACCTCCATAAGATCCCCAACTCATCCCTCCACTCACTGTCACTAATTTTCCCTTTATATGCTTTGTCTTCACAAAGAAATTTGTTCTCCCTATAGATTGTAGTCCACAAACTTCATGATCCTTCTATAGCTTGTATAACAGAGTCATAACAAGAATAGCTTGCATATCTTCTTCAGGAATCACAGTCATTACAGGAATAGCTTGCATATCTTCTTCAAGAATAAGCAATTATCACAATAACAGCTCACATATCTTCTTCGGGGTCACCTCTGTTCAGAAGGCCGACCTGACCATCTAGAGGGTTGACTTGATCTTATAGAGGTAAATTTGACTCTTTTTTACTAAACAAAATTCTTTTTCTTTTTCTTAGAAAGAGTCCAAACAGACTTTGACTCAAATTTAATTATTTGACTCAATCAAAACCTAGAAGCATGAAAAACATGCTCAACTAAAGAAATAATAATAATATAAATATTTTTCTTCTTATTGCTTTAGTTAGAAGTACAAAGATAAATATGAAGACTTGACCTAGTTACTTTTCCAACACTCCCTCTTAACTAGAGAGGTATTTATAATGACTCAGCAAGTCTATCTCAAGTTGAAATATTCATATAAGGGATCCGGATTGATAAGCATTAATGATGATAGTATCATCATAGCCAGCATTGTCATATTACCAAGGCCTTGACAAGTACACTATATCTCTCCACAAGATTAGAGCACAATGCTAGGAGGCATTGCATGGGACACCACACCCCCTCATCGAGATACATACTCCACCTAGGATACCCAGAGTATGTTCTTCACCGAGCCATTTCCCTCATGGAAATGTTTGTCCACTGGACCATTCTTTATCCAAGTCCATGTACTTGACTTAGAATCTCCATCCTAATGTTGAAGAATGTAACTAGGTTCGGTCTTCATAAATGTATTTATCAAGAGAATGAAAAAGAAATTATTATTATGACTTATTAAAGCATGGGTTTCATGCTTGGGTCATCATGTTTTCGGTCAAAGTCCCCACTGAAGACTACTAGGATTTATTTTGAGTCATTAGAGCCATTGTCCATTTAAAGAGACCCTTCTTGGGCTTTTGAATCATGTAAAAGGAATTAATATTGAGTCAAATAAGCCATCTGTCACCTCCACATCAAGTTGGCCTCAAGAAGATCAAGTCAGCCTCAAACTGGGTAATTCGACCTCACCAGAAGCCTATATATTGGAGCAGTTCGAATTCAACTCTCTCTCACACACACAAGTTTGATATCTAGAAGAAAGAGCTCAAAAAGTGTGAAGTAAGAAAGGAAGGCAAAAGAAGTGTGAAGTTGGAGAAAGAGGAAGAAAAAAGAGAAAATTGAAATTTTGGGCTATCTATCTCTCTCTCGTGTGGATTCCTCTCAGAGATCGAAGTCTCTCTTGTCAAGTTGAAGTTGTTGTTGTTGATGTTGTTGCCAATTGTTGGGTCGGAGTTGTTGCCACAAGTTGTTGTTGCTAGTTCGAAGTTGTTATTGAAGGGCTATCATTTGCAAGAAGGAAGAAAGGGTTGACTTGGTGTGGAGGAAGTTTGTGTCTAGGTCAAGAGTCTTGGATTATCTCAGGAAGTTATTAAGGAAGAGTTGTTGACTGGGTTTTCCCCTAGATAGGGATTTTGCCCTGTTTGTCCGCCTATGTCTAGGGTTTGTGATCTTTGTGCTATTGTTTTGGTTATTGCTTGATGAACTAAAAGATAAAAGAAGAACATAAAGATAAGAAAATCACATGTAATTATCTATATAAAGAAAATCTTTTTGCCTTTCTGATTTTCTAACATGGTATCAGAGCTAAGGTGAAGAAGGAAAATGGTAGTTTAAGGATCTACTGAAAGAAGTCTAAGAAATCTCAACAGGATGAGCAAGGGATCATATAAGGAGATCTTATAAGGAAAGAAGCTTACTACCTTCAAGGACAATGTCTAACACAATAAAGGGAGAGAAGAAATTAGAAGGAGCATCAAATTACAGGTCATGGAAGATGAGAATTGATCTCATTCTTGAACAGAACAAAGCCTTGGATTTGGTCAGAGGAAAAGTGAAGAAACCTACCGAAGGATCTAGTGATGCAGATAAAGTGAAGTATAGAAAGTCAGAAAAATTGGCTATGACACTGGTGGTAGAAGGTATAAAGGACAATCTTGTCCCATACATTTCCAACATAGACCATGCCCGAGAAATGTATGAAGTCTTATCAAAATTGTTCACTATCAAGAACATTAGTCAAGTAGCAAGTCTTAAGAATGAACTAAGGACTACAAAAATGACAAAAGATGACAATGTGGCTTCCTTCTTTGTAAGGATAGCTAGAATTAGAGATGACCTTCTAGCCATAGATGAGATTGTACCGGAAAAAGAGCTAGTGATTACTGCATTATTGGGATTGCCACCTACATGGAGTGCTTTTGCTTCAGGACTCAACAACTGGAAAGAAACTCCATCATTTGAACACTTATGGAATGCCTGCAGTCAAGAAGAGATGAGAATCTCATTAGTAACCAACAATGAAGAAGAGAAAGTTTCAAATGCATACTCTGCTTATCACAAGAAAGGGAACTTCAAGAAGTCAAAAGGGCCAGGAAGGAAGGTAGACATGTCCAAAATAGAATGCTACCAATGTCATAAAATGGGTCACTATAAAAGTGATTGTCTTGACAATCTGAAGAATAAGAAAAGAAACAGCAACCAAGTTAATTTGTTGAAGAAGGATCTCCAAAGAAGAATAAAGCTGAAGAACTAGATATAAGGGACTTACACTACTAAGTCCTTTGCTTTGAGCTTTAGTTGTTTCATTTTTTATTTCTAGTATTTGTAGGTTTAACATATTTTGGAAAAACATTTTTGAATTGTTTTTATAAGGTTATAGGTATCCCTCAAGCTTGGTGGGAGCCCTCGCCAACTTCCAAAGATGAAATATCTTATTCCTTGTATTACCGTTTCATTTTTAGTTTTCCTTACTTATCTAATTTTGTTTGCATTAAACATTAATCACATTTCTATTCATATTTTCCTTATCCAGGAAAAGCTTGTTGAATACTCAAGGATTATGGAATAAGGTCTCACAAAGACAAAGCATTGGAGTTACAAGGTTTGTTAAGAAACAAAAAGTATGCCTTCGACTATAATTTTTTGCTCTCTTCATGATATTCATTCTTGATAAACTATTCTACATTACTAACATTATTGTGTCTAGCTCTCTTGAATCATCAAGATTCTTGATTGGGTGATTCATCATTAGATAAATCTACCCTCCTCATATCTTTGATTATTCTTATGGAACCCTAGAAAGGTTTTTGTAAAACCCTAACTTAAAGGTATGTCGATAATAATGTGTGAAACCCTAGCTTATTTAAGGTTATTGATGAAGTCTAAAGAGAAAGTTTGATGCTTTGATGATGTCATGTTTGAGTTTTTGGTATGAAAAACCTTAACTTGTTAGGGTTGAATGGTGATGTCTGAAATCTCAAACCTTTGAAGGATTAGGGTTTGTTGTGTTATGTATTGAAACCCTATATCATTAGGGTTTGGTAGGGTGTATAAGCAAGACCCTTATAATGCCCTAAAAATGAAATCCTAGGTATATGTGTGTTTTGTTGATTTGTGGTAGCATCGGATGTGCTCTAGCCATGAAAATTGGTGGAGAGGCTAAAGCACATGAGATCTCCAAAACCCAGAAATCATTTGGAGAAATTCTACCCGGAAGAGGAGATATTAAAATAATTAATATTTTTAATGGGGTCCTCGGTATAAACTTAGGAAAATTAAAATATTAATGTGTATTAATATTATTTTCGGTTAGAAGGTTCCAAGAGACAAGGATCAAGCCAAATCTAATCTTAGTCGTTGATTAGGGACTTAATCTTGGGCATTGAAGACTCAACAGGAAAAGTATAAGAGGAGGCTTGAGGGTCAGTTAGAGATACACCAAGTTGATCAATCAATTCGATTTTCTGGGGCAGGGTTTGCTGAGAAAGCAAGTTAGTGATCTGTTGCAACAAGGGGCAGTTGGGCAAGAGGCCGAGAATACATAGCAGAGAGGCAGAGAAAGTGTCGGATAGAGAGCGCAGAGGCAGACTGGGCTATCGCAGAGGTAGCCAGAGCCGACGCAGAGGCTTAGAGGGCCAACGCAGAGGACGCAGGTGGCCAAGAAGCTAACGCAGGCAAACGCAGAGGCTAGCAGAGTTGACGTTGCACTAAAGGAGCTGCGTTGTGGTGTTTTTGTGGGGAAAACTAAGAGTTGAGAGGCATACGCAAAGCCATAGAGGGTGACCCAGTCTCTAGTGGGTGACGCAGTTCTAGAGGGAAGCTTGAAGCATCTTTCGTTGCCCCACTAAGGAACAGTCACTATGGGGCTCATCATTCGATTGCTGATCAGCTAGAATATCTGTCTCCGAAAAGAGGTACTACTACCGAGGGCATTCTCTATTGGGTAAGCCATTTCTGGCACCTTAGTTGTATTCAAAAACTACATAATAATAAAATCCTCATATTTGTTGCACCGGTTTTCCCGCATTGGGTTTTTCCGAGGACAATTGTCCAAAAATAACGGTGTCCCTAGTGTGATTATCTCAATTATTTCAGTTGTTGATCTGTATATGTGTTAAGGTTGCATTTGTGTTTATTTCGGTATTTATATTTATAAATAACTTGTTAATGGAAGGAACAAGTAGGAGAAAATAAACCAAATAATGTAATAGGTATTTCTAACGTGTCAAACTTAGAAATTTCAACATGGTATCAGAGCATTGCAGATCACAAGAAAACTGAAGGCACCAACAGTAATCTGAAGAATTTGCAGCAGTAACAGCGATCCCGAGAGACAACGTTGTTCCAGAGCAGAAGCAACAAGAGAGGAAGTGACGCAAAGTCTGCATCATCATTTCGAGCCAAAAGGAGGGTCAGCGCAGAGGCAGAGAGGGGCAGATCAGACCTATGCAGTGCTCGATCATATTTCTTAGCCAGGAAGGATCGACGTTGTGGCCAGGAGGTGCAGATTCAATCATTGCCAAGATTGCGCAGAGCTTGAAAGACTCAATTTCTTCGGTTGCCGGGGCTTGGGGAGTTGTGGGCAGATTGTGATTTGAGGAGCTGGTGGGACAATGTTTTTGTCGAAGCAGAACAGTGTCTAAGGAGGTAGAACCAAAGTAGAGGGAGTCGCTACCTTGACGGATTTCTAGCCAAGAAATCTAGATCCGAGTTGCAATTGCAAGGAGGATCAGAGAGGGAGCGGTTCGACAGTTGGCTAGAGGATTTCCAAGAGGAAAATCAGGACTTAGAGGTAGATTTCTAGGAAGGAAGTCAAAACTCAAAGGGAGTCCAGAAGAGGAGCTAAAATGGCAGTGAATGGACTAAGGGATCAGGGCAGGTTGGACGAGGCTTCCAACTTTGTCATCTGGAAGGCCAAGATCCTAGTAGTCCTGGATCGACATCGCATCAAGGAATTTGCCTTGAGAACCGTGGCTATCCCGGCTGACCCAGCTGAGAACAAGAAGTATGAGGATGCAATGGCGAGGGCGAAGTGCATGATCCTAGACGGGGTCAAAGATCATGTCATACCACATATTGCTGAGAAGAACACAGCAAAGGAGATGTAGGACACCCTAACCACCTTATACCAGGGCTCTCTATGCAGCGAAAGATGTTATTGGAGAATCAACTGCGGTCATATCAAATGCAAAAGTGAGAGCAGATAGATCCATTCCTTCTCAGGTTGCAGGAAATTCGCAACCAGCTTACTTTCGTGGGGTCTACACTGGATCTAGAATTTATCGTCAGGATTGACCTGAATTCAGTCTCCGAGGAGTGGGAGACATTTGTCCAAAGTATTTTGGGCAAGGCTACTCTTCCTGGTTGGGAGGAGCTGTGGGCAGCTCTTTGCCAGGAAGAGATCAAGAGAATGACCAAGGCGAGGAGTAGTGGCAAGGAAGGTTGAATCAAGAAAGAGGAGGAGGAGGATGCAGCTCTAGCATCTACGGGACAGCAAGGGAAGAGGAAGAAGAAGGACATCTCCAAGGTGAAGTGCTTCCATTGTGGGGAGCTGGGACATTATGCATCCCAGTGTCCCAGGAAGAAAAACAAGGGAGAGGCTTCTGATTCAAAGGCAACTCCAGCTAAGGTGGAGAAAGAGGTCGAGACTGATGATGATTGTGCCATGAGTGCTCATGCACCTCTAGAGAAGAGGTGGGGAGATATCGAGTTGTAGTCAGGACGACTACATACTAGGGGCAGGATCCTTGAGGTGCCCAAACTCTTGGATCATATCTAGCTACGGGAGCCCTTAACGACAGTAGCAGGATGACAAGGGTCGGGTGGAGCAACAAGGCAGTGCTTGGGTGCAGAAATCTGAGGCTATCAATCCTAATCCGCCACAATACCTGACACAAGCAGAACTAGTGTCCAACCTTATTCCCTCTCAACCTGAGAGGAGAAATCCATGCTTACTCCCTCTCAAACAAGGAGAGTGCATCAACAAGCCTCAGCTTGTGTTGGAAGTACTCATACTTCCCTTACATCAGCTACCTGCAATTGTTGTCGCTTCCTCAACCAGCCCTCTTATCACTGAGTTTGCTCATCTTGCAGCTTCTTGAACTAGGGCTCCAAATTTGCCTCTTAACAGTCCATGATTTTGTACTTGAGGTCTTCACCAATTGCATCCTGAACTGTGTCCAACACTACTTCATGCACTGCTTCCTGCCTTGAAGATAGTCCATTACACAATTCCTTCAACTCACTGATCATCACAGCACAAAGTTAGCTAATCTATTGTCCAATCAACCTTGCACACAACTTGGCTAACCTTTTCAATCAATCTCTATCAGTCAACGCAGTTTCATAGACTCAAATAATTATGCCCTCTAGTTGTTATTTTCATCTTTTCCAAAATAGCCAACTTTCAGGGTCTTCAAATAAACCTTTTTTTCAATCCTCTAACTGTCCTATTGTTGCATCAAATTGACAATCCTTAGGACACCAAACATACTTCCTTTTAATAGCTCCAAGATTACTATCATGAGGTCTTCCAAACACAACCCACTTGATAGTGAATGTCCACTGCTTCACTGTCCTTACGGTTTTCACAAATCTGCCCAAAAAACAGTGAACCAACTCCTGCCCTCACTGTATGTAGGGCTTCTTCAAGTATGCCCTCTTATAAATGATAAGCTTGCTCCTTATTCATTGATCTGGGGCACAATATCATAGCCTTCACACAGTCCTTTCGAGTACTTCAGTTTGACTGACATAGGGCACGAATGGCAGCCCACATATTTGTGTATTTATCATACTGAATAATACAGAACTTAGGTCTTCCTACCAGCCACTAACAGTCCAACCAAACCATTGTTCTCAGGCTAGTCTATCTGTTATTCACACCCTTGAACAGACCCTTCTTCCTCCATTAAGTCAACCCTACTCTCAGTCATGCCCCCTCATAATTCTGCCCACAACAGGGAGTATATCAACCTCTCTCCTTAGGGTCTCGCCCTCTTTCCCATGCACAGAACTAGGCCAAGGATCTGTATAGACTTAGGGTGGCTCGCATCATAGGAAGAAGCCCTAACTAGTGCACAAGCATATTGTTGTCCAAAAACCTATGGATAGTCTCTCCATCACCTAGCACTTCTTCTCCTCAAGAACTCAACCACACTTCCTTCTTTCTACCTCTGCTCAGCCAGCAAGAAACTAGGTTTTGTGATCAACATGCTCACTCCCAGTAGCTCGGACTGTCCTAGTCATCAGTGCACCATCTAAGGGAACTCGGCCCTCACTTCATTTACCTGAACTTAGCCCACAATCAGCCCTAACACCCTTCGCTCCACCTTAATTCAGCTCGGCCTCTCTTATTACAGCCTGCAATAATTCGACCTAGGGCATAGATTGAGAGCAGAGAGAGTTCAGACCCTACACAGAGATTCCAACTTGAATGCATGGAGCCTTCTAGATTTTGATCACAGAACCACGCTAGGATTATACGTTCAACCTTCTTCCTGAACCAAAACACAAAAACAAAGAACAGATCTCATCTTTTCTTCCTTCTATCTAGCTCAACTTTTTCTCTTGAGGTCTGCTTTATCATACTTGTATCACAAGAATAGGAAATATGACACCATAATAGTGTCATCAATCTTAGAGATACACCGATAAGTAGTTCACAAAGGTTTCACTCTTCATTGATTAGTTCTGGTTACTATTTGAAGACTTGTTTCCAATTGATCACAACTCATAAATTTTTCGAATGCTTTGTATGGATAAGTGTTGAGGTTGTCTTGATGTCATCATGGATGCTTGATCGAACTTCTTCTTTTAGATTCCTCCTTTGTCGTGCTTGTGGCTTGCCATAGAGATGTATATTCAATCAATTGTCTCCATAGTATGGATAAGTGTTGAGGTTGTCTTGATGTCATCATGGATGCTTGATCGAACTTCTTCTTTTAGATTCCTCCTTTGTCGTGCTTGTGGCTTGCCATAGAGATGAATATTCAATCAATTGTCTCCATAGTAAGGTCACAGGTTTTAGAGAAACTACACAACAGTTGTCTCGGTCTTTTAGTAAGATTGCAGACCTACTTGTCATAACAGAATTTAGGTCAAAATACAGAGTATTGTTTATCACAGGATCTGGTTATATATGATTCGTCCTTCACTGAATTTTATCAAGCCACTACAGATTCAGATGTGTGCCTCAGAACTCGAACTTTAGATCTCATATTTTCCTTCCTTGGAATTCAAACTATGTGACTAGGATCTTTAGAAAGAATGTGTTGCTCAGAGAACTTCTTTGTAATAGGTTGTACCTGTATAGTGATGTTGCTTCAGTGGAGCATCTTGGTCCAGAATGCAGAATAATGTTATGTCATGGTGTTAAAAGATTCATAGGAATCACAGGTTCAGATATGCTTCATTGTTTGACCAGAATGAATATGAATGATCTTGTCCTCTTACAAAGCTTGGATATATAAACTTCAGACTCCAAACAAGACCATAAACTACAAACTTCTGATAAATGCCACAGACCTTTGTTCAAGATGATTGAGAGAGAGAGAGTTGCTTCATTTGAAGAGATGACTATTTTAGTATTGTCCTTAAATAAGCCAACTGGGAGTGATCTTCAAACTGCCTTCTCTTGACCTTAGCTCCAATACCATGTTGGAAAATCAAGGATATTGTAGATAAAGGTTGATTCTCTTTACTTGATAATTACTTGTGAGATTTGTTGGCCTTTTATTACTTTATTCTTTATTCTTGATCAAGCAATTACCAAAACCTATAATGCATGAAAATCACAAGAACACAAAAAACGCAAGATATAGGCTCCAAGTCAGGGCAAAACCCCACAATTGGGGAAAACCCGAACAATCCTCTTCTTATAGAATCAGATCAAATGAGATTTCCAAGACCAAGACCAAGGCCAAAACAACTACCTCCATGAGATCCTCAAGTCAGACCTCCACTCACGGTCACTAATCTGCCCTTTAGATGCCTTGTATTCACAAAGAAATTTGTCCTCCCTTTAGATGGTAGTCCAGAGACCTTATGATCCTTCCATAGCTTGTATAACACAGTCATAACAGGAATAGCTCGCATATCTTCTTAAGGAATCACAGTCATCACAGGAACAGCTCGCATATCTTCTTCAGGAATTCGCAAGTATCACAGGAACAGCTTGCATATCTTCTTCAGGAATTCGCATTCTTTAGGTCTCTTATCACAGATTGCTTGCACTCTTTTCAAATCCTTTTTCCACATCTATGCCTTTAAAGAAATTTGCATATTCCTGCCTCAGAAGCTTGTATATCACTTCAGAACATGACCAAACTTCTACTATATTGGTGGAGGATTTATGCCAATATATAGTTGTTCACCACTATGAAGGGTCACATCTGTTCAGCAGGCCGATCTGACCATCTGGAGGGCCGACTTGATCTTATGGAGGTAAATTTGACTCTTTTTGACTAAACAAAAATTCTTTTTCTTTTTCTTACAAAGAGTCCAAATGGACTTTGACTCAAATTTAATTCTTTGACTCAATCAAAACCTAGAAGCATGAAGAACATGGTTAACTAAAGAAATAATAATAATATAAATATTTTTCTTCTTTTTGCTTTAGTCACAAGTACAAAGATAAATATGAAGACTGAACCTAGTTACTTTTCCAACATTTAGGAGGAAAGGATCAGCGTTCTTGCAGGTTGTTTCAAGCCTAGTTCAAGGCTGAGAGATCATTGTATTCTCTATTGAAGCAAAGTGTATTTGTAAGAGATCTATTGCTCATTCTTCTTCAATAAAATTCTCAAGCAAACACGAGGGTTTTCCCAATTGGGTTCCCTAGAAAAATTTGTGTTTTGCTGTTGTGGCATTGTGATTTAAATTATGTTCTATTCCACTGGAAATTAAGTAGAGAAATTCTGTGACTATATGAAAAGAAACTCTGTTTCAGATTGTTCATGTTAGCAGTTGCAAAATTTCATGTATTTTCTACATGATCAATAAATTTGTGTGTGGCTATTGGTGGGAACTTGGAAGAGATTTGTAAGTGAATGTGAAATAGAAACAAAGAGAAACAATTATGTTTACCGGAAAGCAAATGAGAACATGGGCAGATAAACACACAAGCGAATGCCGTCGTTGATAATTTGAAAGAAAGGGTTTAAGAACCCCAATCATGTTGCTTGATAAGAAATCCCTCTGGTGTGAGGCTTCAAGAAACGGGTTGCTTAATCTCAACACACCTTCATATAAGGTATAAAAAAGACATTCTATTGTCGACATGATGATATAACGTTTACATGCAACCATGGCTGACTTCCCTCTGTTATTGTGTATTAGTGTTTCTGATGTTTGACTTAAAGATGACCTAGTTAACACACATTTATCATATACCTAAGCAATTAAGACCGACCCAGTCATTCTGTGGGCCGATTAGCACTTTTTGGGAGGCCACCCTACATTTTGAGTGTTGTATAAATACACACACAAAAGTCATTTTAAATTGATCATTCTAATATACAATTCATTCATTGTTTATTGTATGGGCACCATGTCAAGTGTTTGCTCTCTTATTCTTGGGTTGTATTTTCTTCTCTATGGCACACTTATGGATTCACTCCCTAGCATGGTTATGGATCTACCGCACACTATTTAAGGTTTTATGTTGCACTACCCTAGTGTTGTTTTCTCCTTGATTATTGCAGGAAATAAGGTGTGTAGGTTGGCTCCATTTGATTCCTTCACTCTCTTACAAATCTCAAGACTACACATATTTATCATTGGGTTGCATTTTAACTTGTATGGGTTGTATGCTACTATGTTGTGTTCCATTCTTGTAATCTTAGACATTTCGTTGTAAAATTTTCATGAAATCACAAACTCAAAAATTTCCAGTGAATTATCAGACTTAGGGCTGACCTGAAATATAATTTACAGCAGTTAACAGCAGACAACATTTCATTCCTTTTCACCCCCAATCAACAAGGCAATACAAGAAATGATACCAAAGGGGTGCTAATGAGTTTCAGCCCTCTGGGGCAATCTTATCAAGCATAAACCATATCTGAAATTTATATTATCAAAGCAGTAAATCTGCCCTATCTTCTTCAAGATCAATGTTAAAACTCTTGATAATTTCAGCCTTAAATTATGTCAAATCAGCAAGAAATACAAACTCTGGAAACTACCAAATCACGAAGACAATAATAGCTGAAAATCAAATCTGCAATAAGACAATTTGAACAGCTGAAAATTTCATATATATACACACACATACAAAAGATGAAGTACGAGTACATACTCCCAGCTTTATCACGCGTCAGTACAACTCTCCAAGCTCTCCAAAATCTTAGTTAGGTAAAAAACAAAAACAAAAAAAACCTAGCTCCACCAAAGATTCTCCACAAGCTATCACCAACAATAGCAAATCTCCTTGGCAAGACATCTTCCCTTCTCTTCTTCAACAAGTATGGTTTATCACTAAACCCTAACTCCTTGCCTCCTTAAGGTAGAAACCCTAACCCTAGAAATCTACAAGAATCCTACAACAAGGCCTAGTGCTCCAAGACAAGAGAGATGATACAATGAAGAATACACTTGAGACAAGTGAACTATTCTCCTTACATCTTTAACACAAGATATTGATGAACGGAATGTATGGCATGACTCTCTCCTTCCTCTATTTATATATGAGGTAAGGGAGGCCAACAAGATACAGTGGGCCTAAACCTCTATAAACAACCTACAAAATACAAGTAGGCCCAAGCATGTGAAGCATTACACTCCAAGGGTACACATGTCAAGCTCCGAGGTGATATCGTGCATAATGGCCAAGCAAGGCTCCAATGCAAGGGTGCATCATGAGATGTGTCCATCGCTCCTCATACACGCCTCCAAGGACTCCAATGCTCCTCCTTAGCCATGTGCTCCAACAGGTCCATTAGACATACATGAACACTATCACAACCCAAATGTCCCCAAGTCAACCCCATGCCTCCATGCAAACATCTAAGCTACTCTATGTTGTTTAGGGCTTAATGCCCTCCTTTGAAATGCCAAACACTCCTCCAACGCTCGGAGTCCTCTCAAGGAAACAACCAATCTACATGTGGTCATCATGAAGAATGCCCCAAGGTGTCTAAAGATCTCCATTGCTCCAAGAAAAAAAATTATACAAGTAATCCAACTCTGATCAAGCAACCAATGAGTAAGCCACCTCCAATGTGCAAGTCCATCATGAACCATCCAAGGGTCAATTATTCACTATGGACCTTAAATCTCATGAAACACCCAGCTCTGAGGGTTAGTTCAATTGGTCAAGTCCCCGTCGTTAAAGCACCTTTGCTATTGAGAGGTCACAAGTTCAATTCTCTCGATACTCTTGGTGTGAGGCTCCGTGGTTGAGCCAGCAAGAAGTGATCCCTTCGGGTGGATCTGCTTGATACAAATATTTTGTCGGCATAGTGGTCACTGATCTCCAAAGTTCGTGAACCATATAGAAAGCAAGGAAAAAATAAATAAATAAAATCTCATGAAACACCCCAAAAATGGTGTAAACACTTTTAGAATAACCCCAAAAGCTAACAATAGTAACCTACCATTTTAAATTACGAGGCTATGTTAGCATATGATCCATGTCGTTTTCTCCAATAGGAACCAATGTGAGACCCAATTTTGTATTGGTCTAATTCATTGCTTCATCCATGTTTGGTTGTTCATTGTGTGAGAGTTGTTGCAATGTTTTATTTTCTCAAACTTTTGGTTCGTTGTTCAAATTCTTGTTGAAGGTTGTGCTTTCTTTGGTGGTTGCCATCATTTCCTACAATAGTTTTTTATCATGACAATGTTGTGTATTCAGTCTTTGGCAACACCTCTACCATTTTGATTTGCACTATAGTGGTAGCCTATCTCCCATTTGGTTTGTGATGCCACTTTGATTAGTTTGTAAAACATCCATTCTATTTACAAAATCTTGCCATACATTTGTAAAGTTGATGCTACTCAACACAATTAAATGGTGATTTACAATATTTATTATTTCTATATAAAAAAACCGGAGTTCACATAATTTAAATTATCTGAATTTTAATTTAAATCCACCCACTTTTATGTTATGTTCCCATATTAAAGATACATGATCATAACAAGAAGAGAGGGCATTATGATAACAAGACCGAGACAGAGAGAGACATACGGAGAAAGTATGATTTATTAAAAGGAGTAATTAAATACATTTACATGGTCTTCATTTATACACCTTCTAATAAGTTATTCAACTAATTTTTCAACCAATGGCTAATGTGGGTAATTCACATTAATTATGGCCCTTCTAACACTATAACTTTTAACAACACTTTATTGAGTGCTACCACACTCCAACACCCCTCCTTAACATGAAATACCACTTTTGATTTTAATACCCCCTTCACAAGAAATTTAATGATCAAAAATTGTTGATGAGATTATTAAAAAAAAGGATGTTCACAACAAAATTTGATAATGAATTTCAAAATTTTGATTACTAGTTGCTCCTCTCCTCAAGGGATCTTGGAACTCTTGTAGGTGCTTCATCAAGTTGTCGTCATTGTTCTAACTTCTAAAGGTAGAAGCATTCTCATCAATAGTTTTATGAATAACAAGATTGTTCCCTTCTTTCACTTTCTTATCTTTAACATTTCCTCTGAGAAGATTATCGATTCTAGCATTACAATTCTAGGCTATGTGAAAAAAAATTGACAATAATAGCCATTTAGTTCTTCATTGTTGTCAACCTTGATTTTATTATTTTTCTTGCACGATTTGGTTTTTCCTCCATGTTTTGGTTTTAGTGAGAAGTGTATGTTTTAAAGCATTGTCCTCTTCACTCAATCATTTTTCCCAACCCATAAGAAAAGATGACATATTCTTGAAGGATTGTGAAGCCAATTGACCAAATGTGGATGCCACCTTACTATAATTCGAAAGCAATTAGTTTAATAGTACAACTTTTATGTCTTCTTCTTCAACCATTATTCCTACTTCTGCTAACTATTGTTCAAGAACCTTAGGTCATTCGTGACTTGAAAGTTGAGATAGTTACTCCCTAGGAGTGTAATGAGGGGGTTGAAGGGCTGTTAAAATTGGCAACTAGGGCCAAATTCCACTTTGGATGGCCCTTTTGAAGAAGATAATAGTGGCATTGAATTCCTCTTTTCGAGAGGACTAAAATCGACATAAACGTCACTATATTTGGATAAGGAAAAATATATTTTTGAATTAAGCCTTCTCATGTATAATTTAGCAAGGTCGGCTTGGGGTTAATTTTACAAGTGAAACCCCTCTTCATTTCCTATTAAAGGGAGTGTCCTCCATCATCATTTGATCATCTCACACACACATCCTTTCTCTCTGAAATAGCCTCCGTCATGTCTTAAAGAATGGAAGACTGTCTCTGTCATCAACAAGCCTGCATCCTTCCGTGAACTAATTACATTACAAATTCAAGTTGTAATTTGAATCAGATTCTGAGTTTCACATAGAGACTGAAAGTTTAGTTTGATTCAAAGGTAATTTTGTATATTTATCCTGCAGCATTGTTAGTATAGCCTAATGGTGGCCACTGTAGCAGCCTATCAGTAATTAATATGCAGCCCTTCATTTATTGTTCACGAGTACAGAGAGGACACATTTATATTATTGATCAAATGACCCTGAGTATATTGAAAACTTTGGTAAAATGATGGACAGTAGACAGCATATTTTAAATTATAGTCTTGCCATTCATGTTGTACTACTATAGTATTTGTTAATCAGAGATGTGCAATCTCATGGACTAATCCCTGAAAAGACAAAACTGTATCTGCCCTATCTAACATCTTGTAGAAGGTTTGTTGGTATAACCAGTTGTGATGACAGTTGAAGATATTTCAAATTCTGAAGGGAATCTCCAATTTGTCACTATGAGTTGTTCAGGACAGAATCATTGTCGTAAAATGAAAGGCCTCTCCAGACAACAATAGTATCCATGACCCAAAAGGCATGATTGGAAGTGAATTAGCTTGACTCCTCAGTATCATTGTCAAGAATTCTCAAAGTAACAACAGGTGCATCAACCTTCATGATGCAATGGGTTCTATCATATACCCTAAATCTCTGTTGGCTGTAAGAATTGAATAAAGGATAATAGACAGTATGTGTGCACCTGTATACAGGGTTCTTGAATATTAGAGCACCTTTGTCTTTGGCATCATGGATAAGAGGTGAAATTGGAAATATCCACTCTAAAAGAACATTTATGAGATCTTGACACCCTATTGCAGGTCTTTGATCAGTACAGTGGCAGATGTGAGGATTTCTCGAGTCTTGACACAGATGGGGATATGCATTTTGATCACTGATGATAGCAAGGAGGAACCTTACCATCTATCCAAGTCTCTGATGACGATGTGGCTTCAGCAACTACTATCTGAGCTATCACCATTATTTTGATCTCCATGACAATAGATAGGCTTAGGAAACGGTTGCAGTGCTCCTGTCCTTTCTGTAAGCTGGTGACATACTTCCTCCGGCCTAATCAACCAAATCATTGAAATCTCCTCCTGGGAATTCAAAGCAGTGTTGTGAAAATCGCGATTTAATCGCGCGTTTTTCAAAAAATCGCGATTTTTAAGGGAAAAAATCGCGCAAAAAAATTTTTGGCCGATTTTTTCGAAAAAATCGCGATTTTTTGGATAAAAAGCAGGAGGGCGCGGGGCAACGGGTTTTATATGGAAAAAATGAAATTTTTTTGCCCATTTGGATAGCGCGCGGCAGAGGAAGAGCTCTGAGCTGGGAGAGAGGGTTTGGAGGGCGATTTCGCCGATTCAAAGGGTCTACGCTCACTATTTCGAGAGGAGATCGCCATTTTCACCGTAGAAACGGTATGTAGGTTGATTTTTTTTAGTTTTCAT